>JAUMHA010368935.1:0-13492 GCA_032359765.1 Saxidomus gigantea | reverse complement strand
GTATATGAAATTACCTGTGTATAAGTATTTTTCTTCAATCATATAGGTGTCAATTATCTTTAATTAGGTCATGATAATTATAACTAAGTCCTAAACTAGTTTTAAGTACTAATGTTGCACTGGTGCAACATATACTGTAAAAGCCCAACGTTGCACTCACTCGTGCAACATCCAAAAAAATCTTTACCAAGAACAGTAGACATAAAATTGTTTGGTTTTTAAGTATGACTCATCAATGCCTCCTTATAAACAAACAATCCGAATTTTCCAACAATTGTGACATGGGTTGGGTTCTAGAGGGTTAAATAAGGGGAGGCAACTCCATCAATAATATCAGAAAATTCTGAAATACATGTGTCAATATCATTTGATGAGATCGACAAGTCAACATGATCATTGAAACTACGTAATTTGCTCATCGTTTCATCAGATGATAGTGTTTCAGAGAACGAACACTTTCTTTCATTGTTACATGCATACTTGAAATTAACAGATTTATATGAGCTGTAGTCCTCAGCATTCTGATTTACTGGTTTGTTAAAAATGAGAGAAAAGTCAATCATACAATGATCAGATAAGATATTTGGTTCTTGCACCTCAAACGTATATATGTATTCAAGCAAATTATGAGTACTAATTACATAATCTACTAAGCTAGATCCTCTATTACCAACAAATGTATAACGACCAATGTATCTGTCATTTCCAAACCGCCCGTTTAAAATACGAAGACCGGTTTGTTTACACATATCTAATAAAGACAAGCCATTACTATTTAAACGACCTGAGTCTTGTGAGTAACGTTTCGTTTCATGGTCAATAATATAGTCATCTGGCAATAAATTCAAGTGTACACAATTATCCTCGGACACAAAATCAGGACAGTCAGCTGCATGCGCATTCATGTCTCCGCATAACAGTAAATTAACCTCATTTTCGTATTTTGAATGTAATCGAGTGATAAAGTCAACTAGCCTATCAAATATATGACCAGCGACACGGGAAAATGTGCCTTCGGACAAAATACTTGGAAACTAGCTTTCTCGCATATTTTGAACAAACAATATTTCAATATCAGTATTGGAAAATTTCAGTTACCTACGCCCAGTACGTAAAAAGCTACAACATTTTGAAAACGTATACCTAAGGCGTCATTGTTCACTCTAAAACTGACGTCACATACCACAATTTGACGTCAAAACTCACTTCAATTTACATGGGCAGTAAACTATTCCGGTAATCATTTCATAACAGCATCATTTATTTTCGGTTGCAACATTGTATACTCTTTCAGTATATATCAGATCTGGTGAAATATTTCATGTCTTCTTTCCACGATATGCCTTTTTCATAGGGTATAGCAAAAATAAAAAAAAGAATCATTTCGAAATCGCTGTTGCCATAGCAATAGTCTTGGATGATTTTGAAACAAATAGTATGTTTCTGTTGAGTGAAATGTAGTGGCTATCAGTTTTTGTCATTGGTTTTATATTTAAAGAGGGTGACAAAAATGTAAATTTTATGGGTTTTTTAATCAATTATTGTCGAATAATGTAACAAATGTCCGAAGGTACATTTTCGCGCGTCGACGGTCAATTATTTGAGTCGATCATTGACTGTCTACTGCTATTCTCGGGTACAACATAACAAAGACACACGAATAAATCATTCTGTAAAGATAACATGTGGCCACTAATCTTTATACAAGCAATATCGTCTTGACTTTGAAAAACTAAAGTATGTTTTGAAATATAGTTCCTTAGATAAAATACTATACCACCCGAATCCCTTTTACTGGCTTTTTTATTTTTGGCTCTATTTAAAACGAAATACTCAAAATTTTCAACATAGAGATCAGATATATTATTATTAATGTATTGATCTATCATTTAGAAGAAGGGAATAAATGAATAAAAACTGCCCTTACACCCGTTGTTTACACTATTTTTTTTTATCTAATTGCTTTCTTTTAACTACTGTGACATCTTTAAGATATTTAACAGAAACCTCTTTCGCTAGGTTGACGTGTCGTCTTCATGGAGAAACAAACAAACAATTAAAATAATCTACCTTTACCAATCTAGCTGTAGAAGTATGTTAGTAATTTAGCATCAGTTGTGAGAAATTTACGTATGCGACCAATGTTTCGCAACTGGAAATAGGCAGATCTGCAGGCACTGTTTACATGTTTTTCCATGTCCATGTGTGGAGTGAAGAAAGCACCAAGATTTCTGATAGAGTCCGACGAGCTTATTGAGGATTCTCCAACCATGACTGAAACATTCTCAACATGCTTGAGATTGTGTTTTGAGGAGAACAACATTACTTCTGTCTTGTCAGAGTTTAGTTTTAACATGTTGCTATTCATCCAGGCAATAATTTCAGTCAGACAACATTCAATGCGACGTAATGCTTCAGACTTTGAGACACAGTCTATAGGTTTAAATGATATGTACAGCTGTGAATCATCAGCGTAAAAGTGATGTAATAGTCCATGACTTAGACAAATAGTGCCTACTGGCTTTGTGTACATAGTAAAATACTTTGGGCCTAATATAGATCCCTGTGGAACGCTATATTTCATAAATACAGGTTCTGAAAGTTCACCCTCAACCGACACTGTCTGAAATCTGTCATTCAAGTATGCAGAAATCCAAGCAAGAGCATTACCAGAAATCTTATAGTAATTTTCTAAACGACTTAGCAGTGTATTGTGATCTATGGTGTCAAATGCTGCTGATAGATCAAGCAATTCAAGGACATTAACACAATTATTGTCTAGAGACTGAAGGGTGTCATTTTGCACCTTTAATAGCGCTGTTTCAGTGGAATGAAACTTTCTTTAAGCTGGTTGGTATGGCTCATGCAAACTGTTTTCTGTAAGATGGTTCTCAATACGCACATCTACAATCTTTTCTAAAATCTTTGATAAAAATGAAAGGTTTGAGACTGGTCTGTAGATCTTCAGTACGTTTGGATCAAGATCAGGTTTCTTCAGAAGAGGTCTAATGAAAGCGCTTTTAAAAGATTTTGGTACTTGGCAAAAAGTGATGTATTGATTATAGTTGTTATTAAAGGCAGAAGTTCTTCTACGCAGGATTTGAGAATCCATGTTGGTATTTGATCAAGTTAGCACGACTTGTTTGGGGACCTTTCAATAATTTTCCTTACTTCTTCATGTGTAGCTGGTAGCAGTTTGACAAGTTTAGAGTCAGTATGCATCTCAGTTATATGTTCAGTTGTAGTCTCAGTCTGATTTAACTTGATTTCATTTCGGAGGTATTCAATTTTGGATGTGAAAAAATCACTAAAGTTCTGGGCGGTGTCTTTTGAAGAAGAACCAGAGGAAAGAACAGGGCCATCATTGCTGCCACCAAGTAAGTGTTTTGTAATTTTAAATAAACTCTTGGTATCATGACCAGAAGCTTCGATCTTGTCCGAGTAATGGTTTTTACGAGCTTCATTCAGCAGGATGTTATACACTTCACACTGATTTCTGTAAATTTGATGATCAATAGTCAGTTTGGTTTTCCGCCATTTACGTTATAATTTTCGTTTTAGATGTTTAGATGAATGAAGGTCATCAGTGAACCAAGGAGATTGGAGGCAGAGTGTGATAGTCTTTGAACGAATGGGTGCATGTTTATCAATTATTTTAGTCAGTCCATTCATGTATGCTTCAAGCAACTCATCAACATTTGAACTTTGCGTATTAATCCAATCAGCTTGAACTATCTCGAGACCTTTTTAATATGCCTATTATGTTCAAAATAATAGTCACAGAAACTAATTATGACAATATTGATATTTAGAGAAATTTTGAAATATTAGGCAATACTATTTTTCTCCTATCATTTATGAAGTGGTTTCGTGTATCTCAAATGGCAAGTGAAACATTTGCACACGACTGCAGTGGTAGGCATTGGCGTCTAACTGTGTTACGGGATAATTCAATCTTTCATTATTTCACATGGAGATTTCATCTGCTTTATGTACAGTCACCACATGCTGTTAAAAATACTCCAAATACTGAAAAGCTTACAATTTGTAGTAGCCTGAATATTTGTTGAAAACACGTCTACAGTTTAATGACTATCAGATAAGCAACATTGTTCAAAATTAATGAGCCTGAAGTTTACTTATTTCACTATATGTATATTTCGTCATTTGTTGCTTCAGATCAGCAGCAAAATGTTTTCCACGCCAGAAAAAGACGAGATTGCAATTGTTGGAGTTGGTTGTAAATTTCCAGGAGCGGACAATGTTACAGAATATTGGCGAGTACTCAAAAATGGAGAAAATCACGTCAAGGAAGTGCCCCCTGATAGATGGAACATTGACGCCTTCTATGACCCGGATCGTAATGCTGCCGGAAAAACATACGTTCGTACAGCGGGGTTTGTCAACAGGTAACTATATAGATACTTTTGTGAAATCTCCCTTCAGTATTGTCCTCTAATTTGGAATACTCTACTTTTATTGCTGTTTTTTTTTTCTGTATAGGTGTAAATAAACTGAAATATTTGTAACTATGAAAAGTGAGATTAAATAGCGAGTTTGGCTGCATGATCTGTTTACAACTTGCTTATTTTCGTCATTTTAATTAACAAAGAAATGAGAAGTTTCACAACTAAGGCATATCATTTAAAGTAGCTACGATAGTGCCAAAGGATTCCAACGGATAAAACAAAGTTGCAATAATTTCTTTAGTTAAATATGCGTTTTAAGAGCGAAACAGTGTGCAAACCTCTATATTTTACCTATACCCATGCGATTTTGTCGTCAGTGTTGGATTCAGTATGAATTATTGTAAATGTGATCATCGACTGTGTCGATCTGTAAACACTTGTTTGAAGTCATTTTCACAGAAATGTATTTGGCACCAAATAAGACATTCAATTAAATCTTAGATTAAACGAGCTCCGAAAGTCGATTGTATATTTAGGTCTACCGGTGGTTGTCTTGCCTTGATGACAATAGCAATGAAACGATAAAACGTTTTTACAGCGGGTTAATATTAATACATATTATGATTATTCGTAAATCAGCATTGATGAATGGGATCATCGTTTCTTTGGTATTAATGATATGGAGGCAGAGCTCGTAGACCCCCAGCAAAGAATCGTTTTGGATTGTGTTCATATGGCTTTAGAAGATGGAGGTATAACTAGAAGTGACATTGACGGAACAAATACTGGGGTTTATATAGGTAAGCATGTGGAAATAAGAAAGTGCTAACATATCAGATACCTATATGTAGTTTAGTATGACTTTCTTGTGTGAAAGGATAAGTTGCCATAGCACCAAACACTGGAAGCTTTGCCTAATAACAAAACATACATGTCAGTTAACTATGGCTCTGGTGGTTTTGGGACTTGATTTTTGCTTCAACAAATATTACTAATTTGCCATTACTATGTTTTTCAGTTGATTTATTGCCGGTTGTTGTTTCTAGAGTAATTTTTATCGGATCAGTCGGATTAAGAATAACCATAAATTAATGTTTTATTTAAAATTACGACTATACTATGAGGTTTTTTTTCATATATTTAGTACTTTTCTATGTATTACAGAAATTATGTGGCAGACGTCATTGTTATTTTAGTTTAAGTTCATTAAGACATTGTTGTTTTTGTGTGGTCGAAGGCGAATGTCTGGTTGGAATCAATTGACCAATACAATAATGTTTTTGTTATTTCATTTTCTAGATGCTAATATGAGACGTAACTATGGTAAACATAAAATGACAATTTGCTGTCTTCTTGACGTTTAGCATGTACTTTCATATATCTTAATAATATGCATTCTCTCAGGATCTATGACTGATGACTACAAAGGTCACGTGATGGACGATACAACTATAAGCAGCACTTACTCTGTGACGGGCACACATAATAGTATCATCAGCGCCAGAGTTTCATACACTTACAACCTGTCTGGACCAGCAATGACATTAGACACGGCATGTTCGTCATCATTGGTCGCTATTGACGTTGCGTCACAGGCTATACTCACTGGTATGATTTTTACAATGTTTGTTAATTTTTAAATCTCAATTTTCTGAATATATATACGTTTACTCATTAAATAACATCTACAAATAAAATGGCAAACTAGTTTCATTCATACTTGTAATTATATAACTTACATAGACATTAAGCTATCAAGATCTGGTTTACACGTACACAAACTTGTCTAAAATTTAACAATTTGTTGTTCTTTTTTGTGTCTAGCAAAATGCAATATGGCAATTTGTGGCGGTGTAAATATACTTATGGATCCACAGTTGTTCATTGCGCTTTCAAAAGCTGGAATGCTTTCACCAAGTGGACAATGTAAGACCTTCACAAAGGATGCTGATGGATATGCACGTGGGGAAGGCTGTGGCATCGTTCTACTTAAATCACTCAAAGCTGTTAGTTAAAACTCGTTTTATACATTCTAATGAAAAATAGCGCAACAAAAATATAATTTCGAGTAGAGAGCATTTTTCAGTCTTACACAATCAGGATACTTATCTGTTTTCAGCTCAAAAGAATGAATGCAGAATCTACATTATAAGAGGTTATAATATTGGCAGAATGGCTTACCTGATTGTTACATTGAAATTATGGTAGTTTCGAGAAACAATGGGAAATTCATTTAAAATTTTAAACTCACAACAGATTTAGAGCATTGTAGTTTCTGTAATATTCAACATAATATCTAACTAGTATAATCTTCGTGCAGGGTTCGTACAGTAATTGAAATAATATGACAGTAAGAGTTCATATATTTTCGAGTAATCTGTGTAACGCATAAATACCATACATATTAAGGCCGTGTGAATGATGTGAGAATCGTAAATCATTTTTTTAGAACAACAATCTCACAAAAAAGGAAAATACCGTTTAACTAAGGAACACGGAGATGGTTAATTACAGTTTTTTAGAATAAACATTTTAGAAACAATTTCTTTTCTAACTTAATTTAAGCCAAGATACATTGGCTTTGAAATTAAACAGTTTTTAAATAACTCACTCATAACGCGCATAAACATAATCTTATCTCTTCGAAAACGACAGTGCGTGCTTTTGGTTTTAGACATATATTTTGGGGGGACTTTTATGACTAACTCTGAAAATAACTTGCAATTTTAGGCAATCAGAGATGGGAACAAGATCTGGGGAACAATAAAAACTGGGACGAATCAGGATGGCCATATGGCCGCTCCAATAACAGCGCCGTCGGGAATACAACAAGAACGATTGATAAAAGAAATCTATGGAAGAAATGAAGTTGATGCGGCCAGAATAAGAGTCATTGAAGCTCACGGTGAGATTTTGTATAACGATAAATCATGTGCGTTAACGTTTTCTTTTCAGTAATCTATCTGTCTGACGAAAATATCAAAGCGCTTTGAATTGTGAATCAGTCCCTCAATACATTGAAAATGATATACAGCTTATGTAAAAGCGTTTTTGTAGTACAAACTTTATCTTGATTTTCTTAACTTACTTTCTAAAACGTAGTGTTCATTTTCTAGGTACCGGCACAGTTATCGGAGATCCAACAGAAACAAACGCTCTTGGGTCATATTTCGGAACAAAGGCCAATGCATCTGACGAAGTATTTATTGGATCCGTTAAAACAAATATCGGCCATTTGGAAGCTGCTGCAGGTGTCGCTGGCTTGATCAAGGTGCTTCTCATGATAAAGCATGACATGATTGTACCATCCTTATGGTACACGAAAACAAATGAGAACCCAAAAGTTAAGTTATCCGAACATGGATTTGTTGTCCCCACGCAATGTATCGTTTGGAATAGATCACATGCAGACAAGCGTCTCGCTTGTGTAAATAGTTTTGGGTTTGGTGGTACAAATGCACATGCAATTGTTGAAGAGTATGTTCCCATACAAGTAAGCCCGGCAGCCCTTAACACCGACAGTCCTTTACCGTTTATCATTTCAATTTCTGCATTCGACAAAATTTCACTCGTTGAAAATGTTAAGCATATGTACGACACCTTAAAATCACAGGTTTACGACATGAGGGCTTTGTCTCACACGTCAACTTGCAAACGAGATCACAGACCACAGAGAAAAGCTGTCTTTGGGAAAACGCAGGATGAAATAATTGCAACGTACAGTTCGTTTCTGAACCTCAACGAAGATGTCTTACCCCAATTTGAGAGAAAGAATATTGTCTTTGTTTTCAGCGGTGTTGGTACAGCTTGGAATGGCATGTGCAGTTCGCTTATTAAACTGGCTCCTTTCAAACAAGCTCTAGGTGACGTTGATAAATACCTGAAACCACTTGCAGGATGGACCATTTCAAGCAAACTCACCGATTCAAGCGACATATTGACAAATCCGATGATAGCTCATATCGCTATATTTGCTTGCCAGGTTGGTTTAGCTGCACTGTGGAAGTATTTTGATATCCATCCAGACGTTATTATTGGACAGTCTGTGGGCGAGGTAGCAGCTGCATATGTAGCTGGATACATCGACCTTCAAACGGCGGTTACAATCATATTCTACAGATCAAAATTTCTTGCTGATGTCAAGTCAGGCCGAATGGCTGTCATACGTAATGTTGACATCGGTGTGGTAGAGAAATGCTGTAAATCAGGTGGGGCAGTCACTATTGCCGTTTACAGTAGTCCGAAATCGTGCACTGTTTCGGGAGACCCAGAAGATATCAAAGATCTCAAGACAGAACTTTTAGCCATAGAAAACAATAAGCCGGAATTTATTGATCTAGATGTAAAGTGTGCATACCACAGTCCACATGTTGAACACGCTGCAAAACAATTAGCAAATGAGCTGAAAAATATCTGTTACCTACAAGGGCACATACCAGTGATTTCTACTGTCACGGGACAAATGGAGACGAACGGTTTGTTTGCTACTTCAGGTTATTGGGAGAAAAACGTAAGGATGCCAGTACTTTTTTCAAGCGCTGTGAAATCGCTGGAGTCGAAAACTACCCAAAGCATATTTTTAGAAATAGGACCAAGTCCAGTCCTTCGGGCACATATAGGGTTAATTCTGACTGAAAGTAAAAACTACGCTATTATCCCGTCTATGCAGAAGGAGAATGATATCGGCACATTGGCAGGGGCCCTGTGTAAACTGTACGAATTGGGCTTCGACCCAAATTGGAGAATGTTATTTCCATTCCCGTGTCACCCGACTGACATACCAACGTATCAGTTTCGTAAGTACCGACAGCTTTACCAAAGTCCAAATGCAGTCAAAAAGAATCAGGGCGTAGACAGTTCAAGTGTAGACCACATGTTTATCAAGCAACTCCCACAGAGAGATGACGGTGCTCACTTCAAAGTTGAGATTGACGAAAAAACAACGCCATTTGTATTTCAACATATTGTGACAGGATTTATAATTCTTCCAGGTGCCACATTTGCCGATATTGGGTTTGAAATAGGCGCCAATGTTCTGGGACTTCCAACTGAAGGCACTACAGTTTCCCTGGAATTTATAAGACCGGTTAGAATTGAAAAAGGAGTGAAGACGATTCTTCATATTTCTACTGCTCAACAAAAAGACGAGCTTCTATTTCATGCAAAATACAATCAGGTTACTATGTGCAAAGGCTGGGTGCATTCTACAGAGGCTAGGCACGCGTTTACAGGCATGGTAGATATTGAATGTTTGAAGCTTTCAATTTCAAATCTTGGATACAAACGCATGGGTATGGAGGAAATGTATGTCAATTTGGAATCGATGGGGTTCAAATACGGGCCATACTACAAATTAATGATGGACTGCATTACAAATGGTACTGAAAGCTTGACAAAGATAGAGGTTCCGAAAATTATCTTAAAAGAATCAATGGCTACAACAATTCACCCATGTGTGTTGGATAGTATGATGCAGTCAACAATAAATACAACTACAGAGGAGATTCTGTCAAAAATAACAAAGGAGAATCTATCTTTTTTGCCTGTAGCAGTGGGTAATCTCCGTGTGCTGAGAAAGGCGGAACAGCAAATGTATATATTTACAAAAAGAATAAGTACGACAATTTTGGATACCGTATTACAGGTCCATTACAATATACTTCTTATTAACCTGAACGGAGATATTGTGGCTGACCTTCGGAACTACACAACATATGGCAAGAGAAATGGTTCACTTGCACCTTGTGAACTAAAATACCGATTGACCTGGCACCCATTTGATAAGACTGTGCGTTCGGAAGATAAAGAAACTCCCACTAATCTGCTGATACTGACAAACCACTATATCAAAGAGATAGACGAAGAAATTGGAGAATCTGAAAACATCACTGTCATCCAGAATCAAGGAACTCTTACAAATGAGAATTATGTAGCCAACACATTTCAGAGGACATGTAATAAGGCTGTAGACGCAGTCCTCTTTCTTGTAGGGGAACACAAGTCTGTGACAGACATAACAATACAGATGGCTTCTGATATACACACGTGTGTGAGAAATAACTGCATGCTTCTTGCTGAGCTGGTGAAATATATGACAAATAATAGCATCACTATTCCACTGTATATTGCCACACAAAATACACAACCCACGTTTACCGCGGTAGATTCGTCTGTAATAAATTTGGTTGGTGAAGAACTTTGGGGCTTTGTTCGATCAATACATCTCGAGTTTATACACGGTGAAATAACGCTGATAGATCTTCAGCCGTCTTTCCTGGAAACAAAACAAGCCCTTTTTCAGTTCATAGCTGACACATGTCACAATATAGCGCATACTAAACCGGAAATCGTTATTCGTTCTAACAAGGTCTTTGGCGCACAGTTCACGAAAGTTCCTAGAAAAGAAGTTATTCCAGCATTAAGGGAAGAGATGAGAATTGCAGGAAAGCCTATCGCGGAACAAATGGTGTTGGCATTACGGTCCAAGCGAATAGAATCTTTGGTTCTCACTGCTACTGCAGAAAGGCAAGTAAAACACCAGAAAGAAAATATAAAACTACGGATAAAGACTGTGTGCATACATCCCTTGTCCATTTATCCCACAACCACCAGTGGTATTAATCTTGACCAGGATATTTGGGAGGAAACAATACAAAATGGTCACAGTCTTTTTGGTCTTGAATATACTGGTCTTCCAATATGTAACCGCGAACAATACAGACTTTCATGCAGACGTCCTGAGACTCAGATCGAAAATGAAGATGTCCGTAATAGGTGGGAGATTCTTTGCATACACCCTAAAGAGATTACAACAGAAATGTTTGTGCCCAAAAGTTGTACTGTCAGTTTAAAGGATATTCCATTTTATCGGCCGGGTCTTGTATTGTATACAATGCTAGGCTGGAGACTCTGTGAGTATGTTCCAAATCGATCGAGTGTGGTTATATTTAGCCGCCATCCATCGTCAGAACCTCATATGATCTTGGAATACTTACTACAAAATAGGAGGAACGCCTATATTGTAAACCATTCCACCGAGACTCAAGTAACTGGAAAATGGATTGATATTTTGATATCTATTGAAAAATTGGATTCAAGTTTTATGCTGCTGGGCAGATGTAAAAGAATTGTTTGTCTGGAAGAGTCCATATCTGAGTCTGTGCGAATAAAGTTGTCAAGATCGCCGAAACAAGCAATTGATTGCCTGAGTGCGGCAGATTTATTAGAAAAACGACATGTCAGTAAATGTCTTCCAAAAGTAATATCCTGGCTACAAAAGCATTACCACAAATTGGTTCACAGCGAATCTGACTCAGAGAACTCTATTGCCGACGATACAGAGTCGACAATACCATGTCGATTTGTTGATATTATCAAAGATGAAGACACAGTTTTACCATCTCGAAACCCGATTGACAAATTGTTTAGTAAACATGCTATTTACATCGTTACCGGTGGTTTGACAGGTCTTGGATGGGAAATTGTTCTAGTTCTAGCTGAAATGGGTGCGGGCGTAATAGCAACTATGTCCAGACGAAATGTTCCTCCTGAAAAAGAAGAAGACATTTCAAAGATAGAGCAAACAACTGGATGCAAAATTATTTGCGTTAAGGCAGATGTGACCGATTTGAACTATGTTCAAAAAGCCATGAAAGAAATACAAGACCTATCTACATTTCCTATTCGTGGTGTATTTCATGGTGCCGGTGTGTTAATGGGGAAACTTCTAATGAATCTAGAAGAATCACACTTGGATTATGTACTTAGACCAAAAGTTATTGGCACATTAAACATGCATATTGCAACGACGAAAATGGATCTTGACTATTTCTTAGTTCCTTCATCCATCAACAGTTTGATAGGATCACCTGGTCAGAGTAGCTATGGGGCAGCGAACTCGTTCCTTGATACGTTCATAGAATGGAGGCGAAAGAGAGGGCTAGCTGGGCAATCTATCAATTGGGGTGCTTTGTGTGTTGGTATGGCTTCAAAACCTGAATTTGTGGAAAACTTCACCAAACGTGGCTTTAATTTGTTGTCAGTATTGGAAATAAGAAGCTGTTTTCAAGAGGCACTGATGAAAAATTCTACCAGTATCATATACACAGATGTTAACTGGGACATTTGTGCTAAAGATTACACAAACCCCAAATTAGAAAGAACGAGACTTCAGATGTCTGTGTTGATTGAACAAGCAGTGTCGCATGTAATGAGCTTTGACAATGATGGAATAGACGGCTTGGCATTTGACATCGAAGCATTGCGAATGGCAGGCAGGGAAAGACAACTGTTGGCTATTACACAGGTAATACAGAAGGTTTCGAGTAAAGTCATTGGGGGAGATTTGAGCCAAATTAAAACTTCATCCACACTCGCTGAATTGTCGTTTGATTCGATGTCTACCGTGACATTTATAAACATTGTCCATGATATAACTGGTCATCGTATTGCACCGTCATTCTTGCTAGACACGAGTCACACCTTAGATGACATCGTACATTTGTTGCATGAAGAGATCTTCAATGATAAAGGTACAACTGACACTGGTGAACAGCAAACTCCGAAGGTTGAGAGCAAACACAGTAGAGTGCCTGCAATTCAGGCAGACATGGACCATAGTATGGCCCCCGTTGAAACATAATCAACATTATCACAAAATAACGCGTTGAACGACTTAACCATGACATGAAAATTTAATTTCTGATTTTGTTGTTTCCTTAGTACTAGCATTGAATCTACTTAATAAGTAGAATTTAAACGTAAACTCGCCACATTTATATATCCATAGGAATATGCCAATTAACAATAATTAGAAAAAAACGACAGTATCGCAGTTAAGTGCAGTATTCTTTAAAATACTTATAGGTATATAATTTAGCACTTGTTTCCCCATACAACAGTGAACTATAAATAGTGTGCTATCATTACAATTTTTCATGAAATATGTTTATATAATGTTTTCTTCTTGCCTCAACGTTTGTAGTAAAATAGTTTCCATCTTCCTTATTAAAGTGACATTATGCGCATCTTACCTTTTTTGGTGATAGTTTTATAAAGGCAATTTTCGGTTTCTGTGCATTTAA
>JAUMHA010368913.1:0-13495 GCA_032359765.1 Saxidomus gigantea | reverse complement strand
GCAGATTAAGAGCGTACAAAACTTCATTATCTCGAGCCTTGACCTTTTGACCATTTGACCTAATGACCCGAAACATGAACCATGCACAACTTAGCATGGTACTTATCGCTTATGTTAACTATCACTAAATTGTGAGTTTTTTTATTTAGTTTCAACAATATTTTCACACTATTTCGAGCCCCTGTGACCTTTGACCTAGTGACCCAAAATGTCGACTATACACAACAAGACATAATACATATACTAACCGCTTGTGTCAAATATCAATAAATTTTGACCAGGGGTTTTGAAGATATTGCGTCTACAGACAGACAGACAGACAGACAGATTCCAGTATACCCCAAATACACGTTAGACGGGTGCGATTTAGTAGTTCTTGATTTGGAACTGATTCATTGAAGCACTTCTGAAGCGTTTGATCAAGCATTTCTAGTTATTGGAATTAATTCCCTCAATTCCGAAATACAGGCGAATATTGGTAGTTCTGAATTGAGATTTGATTCAAGGAAGCAATTCTGAACCGTTCGATTAAGCATGTTTACATCTTGGATTATTCCTTTAATTCCGAATTTAAATCAGAATTGCTGTAGTCACGTTTTCAGAAACTTGGCATCCATCAGCGTGATCCCCGAACGTGGAAATGAAATTGGGTGCATATTTTTATTATTATTATTTTATTGATATATTCTATCACTAGTGTTTTAATCTTAAAAACAGTTGTTTGGCCTTTTGATTATCTCGTTAGAGAAGAGCTAATCTTATTCGGAAAAAGAAATCGTTCGATTCAGAATCAGTTCTGTCACATGACATTCTGATTATAGAACCAAAACATCGCACCCGTCTTTTTTGTTCGGGTTGTATAATAAGCTTTTCATAAACAAAAGTCATGCTGTATGTTTTAATCACAAAAATGTAAATTGTAATACTAACATACGTAAATCTTAGGATAATTTCTGAAATGACTATACAAACACCTTTTAAAAATTTACAGAAAAGGTATTTACAGTAAAACAAAAAATTTGATCTATGGGGGCATATTACTTTATAAGAAAATATTCCAAATGTGCTCATAAACGTATACAATAATAGTGAATGCTTTCATAAGTCAAGATAAGCAACAACAAAGTAAGCATTTCTTTCAGCATTTACAACAAAAGTTGTGGACTATTGAGCAGTTAAATATCTTGTATAGTTTGTTATTCTTTTCAGCGTGACACTTAACCATGCAATGTCAAACAACAGTTAAAGTCAGACAGGGGCGATGGTTAAGAGATTTGCAGATTGACACTGCATGCTTCTAAGAGCTTCGTGTAGTTACATTTTCTCATTCACTTAAGAGACATTCTGTCAACCCCCTACAATATGTCATTTTATAAAAAAATGAATTTTTGCCAATCATGTCAGATTCTAATTTGGGCCTTATTAGATTTTCACACAACTTTAGTAAGACATGTCTGCAAGGAATCATGTTTCAATACAGATATAATATCTTGATTTTTAATTTCTCATTTCACGTTTACCCTCCAATGAGTGCTTTATGCGCAGTCTAAATTGTACTACAATAACATTTCTGATTATCCTATGCTTCTGCTTTTACGATATATTTATCTATTCTTTGAGAACGTAATGGTTATTATCAAAACTAGTAAATAACAAGTAGAATCAGTAACCTTTTACATTTTGAACTTTTCGCATGTACATTCCAGACATCTTTCGATAATAATTACAAAATAAAAATAATTCTGGAACAAGTCTTCGAAATTAACATTGTCATTGTGTGTAAATACAGTGTAAAGGACATTGTTATTATCTCCAATGAATTATAGCACTGAACAACAGCGACACAATGGATAACATAAGCCAATATTAATGTAGATTTACCTAAACTAAAACTAAATCAACATCACGCTCTCATGCAGTATATAAACCTCTTTAAGATGTCTTAATATGCCTAGAAAGAATTTATACAAACTTAAAAGTGATTAAACTAAACTAAGCTTGCTGTAAATATTTACATGTTAGCTAATTTTGACCACCATGGACATCATAAGCATAAATTTAGTAGAGGATCGCTAGAATATAATACACTACAAATAATTTAACTCCTTGCCATACGGTTTGGGGCTAAAATAGTTTTCTCTTGGTTCCAATTGTTATTAATGTTCTGCAAAGAATGTAGTTATTTGAACAGCATTGAAATAGGACCTTCAAAACATGTATGCCAATGTTCATTAACTACCACTCAATGGTTTCAAAGATGTCGTTTTGAAGAAAATCATGAACGGACCTGTGATGGACGCTAGACGGCGAGTTGTCACAAAATATCACCGTGAGCATACATTGCTCAGGTGAGCTAAATCACTGACTTTTTCTTTGCCTCTACAAGCATTTATGTATATAAGTCACTGCTGGATCATTATATATCTTACGTCTTTAACAATCGCATTACATTTCATTCTGAGCTAAAATCATCTTCTGAACTTCAGCAAGAATATCGTGAGCTATGTTTGTAACCTGTTCGGCGTCATTTCTACTGAAATATTCAGCAGGAATTTTAGGCATTGGCACTTTATCTGGATAACGCATGCGCGTGTGCCAGCCTGTAACTGCAGAAAGGTTTCTTGCTGATGTCTCCAATGTATTTGACAACCCTGAAAATTACACAAAAATTGAAACTATGAACATTCATATCCGCAATTAATGTATTTCGACACGATTGCCTATTATGCTTTATAATGTGTAGCTGTATATAAGTAAAATACTACAAACACAGTTTTGTTTCTGTTGTACATGTTTTGTTTAGAACTTTCTTTTCCTAGCAAATATCAAGACGCTGCATTTTGTTATTCAGTTACCGGTAGTAGGTTATTGTTAATATCGTAGCTTTCAATACAATATATCAGCCACACGATGACCTTATCGGTGATTTTGATGGAAATGGTACACAACACCAACACAAACACATAAATGGTTTAAAAATACATCGGGATAGTTGCAAGTAAGGAAGAATATTTTAAAATCTAAATAAAGTTTTACCTTCAGCGATCGTTCCTAAACAATGAGTATCTCCAACTTGCTCTAGTCTGTGAGCATCTTTTGCAAGCCATGCTGCTTTCAGCGACTTCTCCGCCGCCTATAGTTTGAAACCGTAACGTGTTAAATATGAAACAGCAATTTCAAAGCAATTAACTTTAACGTATATTATTAGAGTAATCATGTTTGTGTGTTTGTTTGTTAGATGTTAGACCCCTTGGTTTTTGTTAACATACCCGGTTTAAAGCACCGATACACATGAGACCACCTCTAGGTTTCTAACCAGTTCATCTCTAGATGGGTGGGAAACACTGAAAAGCGATTCTGAAATTCCAGGCCGGGATTCGAACCGGGACCTCCGTATAGGTAGTCCAGAGCGTTAACCATTCGACCACCGCACCACCCATTAAAATTGTGATCATGGAAACTGTCACGCTCATTTAAACACCTAAAAATGTTACAGTGGTAGCTTCTGCTTTATACTTATATATCTATATACATGTAACTCTGTATAGTGCACAAGTCTGTATAGTGCACTGCTATTTTGAATACAACTATACTAGATTAATTGCCTTTTAGTGAAAAAAAACTTCCGTTTAAAGCATCACATACCTCCCACAAACCCCTAAAAAATGCCAATCCTTAGTTCTCATTATAAGCCATCATTGTCTGTTCATTTCATTTTCTGAACTCGCAACTATTTTATGAAGAGAAAACGCTTAATGATGGATATTTGAGTTTGTTTTACATGAATTAGCAGAGTATCATTTAGTTGAGGATAAATTTGAAAAGGGAAATTAACTTAACCCATAGAGGTCTCATGATCCCATTATTTACTATGCATTTTACTTGCTAACACTATTCAAATTTTCATTAAATTCTGTAAGTCAGGTAAAACGGCCAAAACTGTAGAGATACAGTCCTTAAATTTGAATTTGAATAAACAAGAATATATTAAGTCTATTAAATGAGTGATTTGATGTTGGCCCTGTTTTTTTGTCCTCGTGCAATACGATTGCAAGAGGACAAATAACAGGGTCAATATTAAATTACTCATGTAATGACATTGATGACGGTGCTCAACCTCTTAGTTGGAACATTTTCTTTCCTTCTTAATGGGTTTTAATGCAGAAATTGATTAAAAGTTGATTTTCATTTTGCCACTCAATCATCAAGGGTGCTACATGTACCAACAGATTACACGATGGCGGCCGTTTTCGTTTTCGAGAAACTAAGTATCTGAACATATCATCCAATCGGAATGCTCAGATTTCTCAACAGCCAATAGTTCGTCAGCAATCTTTTATTGGACTGGTCCAATAAGTGATATTGGCCCTGATTTTTGTTATTGACTCTATCTTTCAATTTTATGACAGCTCTTCCTGTTTTGTTACGTCGGGTAGTTAACAAATCTTAGAGTCTATAAACAATAGTTATCTAGTAATAGTATTTACATGTAAGAATAGCTTTAGTTGGTGTACACATTTAGCTAAAATCATTTAAACGCACGTAAATACACAGCACTGATACGAAATGTAAACGATAAACACTGCACTTACCTGATGAGCTTCATAGCACACCCAGTTGCAGTGTACAGTTGTGGGTTTCGTTAAAGATGCTACTGCGCTATTAAGGTCACATTTAGCCTGCCTTTGCCACCTCTCTGCCTGTGCGAAGTCATGATAGGGTTCTCTTTCTGGTTCCTTTGTAATATCCTCAGCTACTCGGCTTATTACAGCTTTACATTTGTAGGCTTCAATTCCATCTTTATCCAGGATTTCTTCGCATTTTTCTGGATCTTTACAACTTAATAGTTTTTGTGCGGTGAATAAAAGCTCGTCCATCAAACAACCGTGCACATTCTTCAAATGTAAAACTATAACATTTGTTACATCGATGTACCAAGTATTGTTCTCGCTTGTTTCAAAATAAACAGTAGTGCGATTCTCTTCAACGCTTACATGGACTTTCTTCGATTCACATGTATTTTCAATGACATCTTTATGTACCACAAGACTTGTTTGAATGCCCTCGACATGTTGCAAACGTATTTTATAAATACGTTCAGTTATCTGTTGTTCTATTTCGTCATTCCATTGCCGTTGAAGTTTATTTTTTATTCCATGTCGTGCAAGTCTGCAAAAGCTTGTAATGAATAGTTCGTGGTGGATGAAACTTTCTACGACAGCTGCCTCATCACTGTCTTTCCAAACGACATTATACATGTCTACCTGTTCCTGCACAATGTCTGTAAGTAAAGAGGGCTGGGAACATTCATGTATATTTTTCAAACAGTCCACTATTTCATCAATTCGTAAACTATTTTCGTGGTAGTCATCAACGGTAGCTAAGTAGTTCAGCTTCATACCACGTTTCAGTCTATTGCGCAAGTATCTATTGTTATCAATGACAAGAAGTCTTGCCTCTGTTAAAACATTTTCGTCACTGAGGAAGTATAGTATATCAGGTTTAAATGGATTATCCGACTGCCATTTTCTAAGCTGCACAAATATATTCACCATAGCTTTCACTATGGTTTCTTTTTCGGCTGACAAGATAGCCTTTCCCGTAGAATCATGTTTGATTTTTTTAAGAATCTCCGTATAAATGTCAATGGAAGGTTGTCTATGCGCCCCCAACCTTACAAATAAACTCTCAAACTGGCCAAAACGAGTGGGTGATTTTTGTACGTATGGCACTATTTCTTCACTTGCTTCACAATCAATCACAACAGCCGATGCCATATGAATAACATTTCTAGCTGGAAAATATATAGTAGGCAAATACTTGAGAATTTCAAAGCTGTATAATTCCTCGGAAGATTCTTCTAAACATTTGTACAGATTTTCCATTATTTCAATAGCAGTATCCTGTTGTACTTCATGATCATTCAATTTCTCATTCAATTTGTTTCCAATACGCTCAAAGTGTTTAATAACGAGGTTTATATCTGGCTGCCATTTGATACAAAGTTTTGCGATCAAATCATCTGCATTGTGTTGGAGAGGGTCGGCCCACATTGGTAATATATTTGAGGTTGTCCAACATAGGTACCTTTTCTCATAGGGTATGGAGCCAGCGAAACATATCAGCGATGTACTTTTAAATTGTTCGTGAATAGCCACATAGACATCTTCTATCAACGGCGGCTTTACAAACTGTATTTTTGAAAATCTGTTAAAGCTATTTTCAGAGAAAAACGTCGGTCCCATTTTAAATAAGCGTTCTATCAGTAACTTCGATCTTTCGTCATTTGGATCAGAAACATTTGCAATATCTGTAGCAAATCTTTCAAACAAATTCAAAGTAATTTTAGACTGCAGACCTAGTTTTTCAAACACTTCTGTAAATTGTTTTTTATGAAAACGGTCGGGCAACATTTCCCACTTCTTGCAAAAATGCTCAAAGAATGCCTTGCGATATGGCTGGTCATAAAATAAATCTTTCACACGGACCAATGTATCTGTTCCAACATCAATGAAATGCAGCTCTGCAAGCGTCAGCAAAAGACTTTTAGGATCTTTTACGATTCCTGAACGTGTAAATTTGCAAATGAACTCAACGTGAAAATAAAACTTAAGTCTTTGCATAACTTGATGAAACGGAAATATTATGTCCGTGTACACCTTTTCTACTGGAAGGTGTTTTATATGAAGGCGGTCATAGAGATCATCCACGTCCAAATCTTGTAACAGGGCAACATTTGAGGAATCTATGATTGCATCTATTTTTGAGTTTGGGAGTTCTTTGGGAACACAAACAGCCCGGCAAAAATCGTTAATAGGCATTATTTTTTCGGTTTGCAATACAAAAACAGGAAGCTTCTTTAGGTTCAATATTTCGTGATCACTTTGCAGAAAACTTACGCGGTCGGAAAAATACTTCAGAATCAAACCAGCTTCTTCGACATTCGTAACTGTTCTCTTCACTTTATAAGTGTTCTTCAGTAAACATCTAATGATTTCTTCCGGTTTACAGAATGTTGGAACTTGTTCAGCGAGAAGTTTATAAGACTCAATATACGACTTCTCGATTGTTTGTGGAACGTTCCGGAAAATCTGATCAGAGCTGAAAACGGCCTCGTCTAACTGGGCTATTCCAAATCTCTTTACTATATTGTACAGCTTTGTTCCTTTTGGGAAAGTGTCTAGACCAATTAAAAGATCGATATCGGTGGGTGCAACCAGGAATGTTCGTCCTGATACCGGTTCCTTCGCCGGGATCAACTGCAGCGACTTGATGACGTCTAGGTTTTCTCTTACAATACGTACACTGTCTTCTTTCTTATGAGCTGGCAATTGCTTTGCAAAGAAAATCCAAAAACTTTTGAGCAATTCTTTTGATTGATAAACATGATCCAACCGCGGTTTTATTTTCACATTTGTCTCAGACAGACCACCTGTTACAGTTAAATCATTGAATTCATGGACTGTAAATCGTCTAAATAATTGATTTGACATCTCCACAAAGTCCTTTTCCTTTCTCTTCTCCTCATAGGTTTGAACACTTGTTGTTTTTACTTCTTTTGACAAGCATTTATGTAAAAATTGCCACCGCATTTCAGGGAAGAAATCTGTAAAATGTGTGACAAAAAGTGAGCTTGATGCATTTATCCTCCTCAGCACTCCATCTTGTGTCATACAAACAGGCAAATCTGTTAACTTCTCGTAAAAATATTTTGTATCTTTTAAGCAGTACTCAAAAACCTGTTGCAAATTTCCCTCATTTAGAAATGCTGTTTTACTTACATGCAGATCTACAAAAACTGTTGGTTTTGCAACATGATCTGTGTCAAACGTTGACAGATAGTCGATGACATGGTGTGGTGCCAACTTGTCTTGTGCCTGTTCATTGTGTTTTAAAGAATCTCTTATTTCTTCAGGAACACAAGAGATTTTCATTCCAAGCGATCTTAAAACGACATCAAGTGTAGGTGTTTTTTCCAGGTTCATTATTTCGTGGTAATAAACTGGAAAAACGTCGCCTTCTGAGGTCAAGGGTATCCATGAAAGTGTGAACCGAGGTTTGTCAAGATGAGCGGCTACTGCACTCTCTCCAGAGCAACACGGAAGAAAATGGAAATGCCTTTTGGATAAATGGCTATAAACATTTCTCGTAAGCTCTTTCCAGTAAAAACTTGAAGCCTGTTCATAGACTGGAAAATGGGAAAAGAACTGCACTAGAGAAGAATTTACCTCGGAAAACAATTTCTTTACTTTTGAAGAATCCTGAAACAATAGAGATTTCCACATTTGCAGGTAAATGGTATAAGCCTTTGCAACAATATGATTTAATATGGTCAAATTCCAATGTGTTTTGAAACAGCTATCTATGTTATTAGATAACCACAGTGACCGCCTAGTTTCGTGGTCTAGTATAAATTGACCACTTACGTGAACAGGTAAACCAGTATATACTGGAAGGGGCAACAAGCAAAAGGCTTGTCCACGATCACCATTTTTCTCTTTTTCAGTGGCGACAGCAATACCTCCCTCTGGCAGTAAAGCAATATTCCCATCAATATAAGCCTGTTTTAATACTGCTGGTATTTCAAAAGTTTCATGAAAGCCGATGGTTTGTATGACATTGTACGAAGAGGAGGAAAATCTATCAGAAAGTGTTTCTCTTAACGTCATCATGTACGCAAACGATTTCTGTTCTAAATCAAACACTGCTTTCATCTCACTTCTAAATGATTTGCACATAGTAGTATGGGCATCAGCAAACTGACCACGCATATGGGAATCTTCATCGGAAAGTTTCATTTCTATGAAATAGTCTTCGGTGTATTCATCATTCTCAAATGAAAATACTTTAACTTGTTTGAGGTTTTTTAAGAACAGCATGGAATTTTTCAATTCATCACAGAATTTTTCAAGCAGATCAGACAATTCTGCAAAGCTGATAACATATTTCTTAATTTCTGAGGACTTATTCCTCAATGGAAAACGAAAGAGTGTTCCATCTCCCTTCTGCTGGAAAAACTTTAGCTCATGATAGCCTTTCAAAACGTCAGCATGGCTTTCCCGAAGCGACTTAAGATCTTTATAACGTTTCCCTGGTTTACTTTTGCTGACATTTGGGACATACTGTGCGAGAGGATCAAAAATGCAGAGTGTTCCACCGTGCTCAATTTCTTCACCAGTAGTGTAAAAAGACGGTGCATCAGTTATACTATATACAACATTGAAACCTACCCCATACTTCCCGATTTTTGACGGGTCGTCAAATTTACTTCCCATTCCAAGTCGTTTGATGCCCTCTAAATCTTCTCTTGTGAATGTACTGTTGCTATAAACACACAGTGCCGGCCCCTGCAAAGGTGCAAATTTTTCATCTAGTATATGCTCGATTGGATAATTTGTAAAGTCTTTAATAAAGACAACTTCACTGGCTCTTGCGTCATCGGCATTTTGTATCAGTTCCTTGAACATTTCCGTATCGTATGATAACCCATCCACAAGGCGCCGAAGACGAGTACATAATGGCTCTTCCTGATAAAAGTCTTCAACATCCTCAGCCGTTTCTTCCAATTGATGAAGCTTTTTACTTTTGATGTCTAGAGCTTGAGCCAAATGTTGTGGAACACGTTCATGGATAAATATCATTGAAACTGTTTTTTCAATATCATCAGAATCGTTCAAGCATAATTTCGATGAGTCTGTCAGAATGCCATTTTCGTCTGGCACATAAACAGCAGCTACAGTTTGTTCATCTGATAAGAACGTTTGTATGCTCTTGATTTTTTCTCTTTCGAAACAGTTTAGCAGATGCTTTAACAAATTCAGACAGGCGGTCAGCTGCTTTTCTGTACACGGCGTTTTGCAGTTATCAGTTGCTATTTTCTCAAGAACCTCAGCAATGTCCCGTGCACAAATGTTGTCCGAAATTTGCAATGAAAGACAAAAAGTTGGACACCGTGCAATCTCCGAATTGCATATGCTATATAAATATGGCTCACACCCATAAAGAGCTTTGTCATGGGAAACTTTGCCAGGTGAAACGAAAGAACTATTTACCCACACAACGGGTTGATCTTTTAGAATTTCTGCCTGGCTAATTGGTATAGTGTTACTATTTCTTTCTAGAAGCTCATAAATACTCTGTATTATTCTGTTAGTAACCTCTTCCATGGCATCGGTTCTTGGTCCATCATTATAGACCTCTGAAATAATCATCAACTGACGAACAACTTTATCGACAAATTGACTATTGCCTGTTACACTTCCCATTCCAAGATATTCGAACAACTTCTTTAAAGTAACTCTGGATAATCGTTCTTCCTCCTCCAGTCTTTCACAGAATTTATTGTTTACAATTAGCCCAATGCAACTAACTACGTCAATGGAATCGCAGGTGTAAAGACGTTCTGGTTTTTCTAGGATAACTGGCTCGTCTGATTCACCATGTGAATTACATGTAGTCCTTTTTTGTAGCTGTGTAAACTCTTCAAATTCCTTATCTGCTTGCCATCTAAAGGGCCATTCTGATGGTTTACACATGACTGGAAGGAATGGCAATTCTTTCAACTGACGAAATATGCCAATATGTTTATCGATGTTTTCACAAATGTATGACAACAAATATAAGCTCTGATTTGAGACACATGCACCACATCCTGTGATGTTGTCTACTATTGAGTTTGCCCGCTCTAAAACCATGTCGTCAGATAGTTCTTCCGTTCTCATACCAAGCAATATTAATTTTCCATGTATATCATTTTCCACAAATTCATTCTTGAGTAAAAATCCCTCCGATTTGAAGAACATCCTTGCAAGTTTTGATAAAGGATCAACAACCTGTGCTGGTTCTTTTAGAGCACCAGAATCTACAGGAATACATTTGTTCTTCTTTAGCCAGCTGTTGATATCTTGATTGTCTATATCAATTGCATAACACAGTGTACAATCCCTGTCATTCTGTGATACATCTGAAGGTAAACTATCAAGTTTGGGTAAAAAAAATTGCAACACAAATGTTGTACTAGTAATAGTTCTACGCTTCATTTCATTTTCATTTGAAGTTTTCAACAGCTCGAAAATTGGTCTTGGTAAATCAACAAAAGTTTGTTTTGATTCAATCTCTAAAACCTTTGATGCAACATCTCCGATTACATTTTTTTCTCTCACGTCAGGGTCTAAAAATATGCACTGTGAAAACTGTATGGAAATATGTCCACTTTTGAACGGAAAATTATGAATACCTTCAGTAAGGTTGGAATAAAACGTTTCCACAAACCATTTGTTTAAACTGCTCTCACTATGATCTAAAATCGGCCATAGTTGAAATGGATCCAGCTGAACAATTTTTTGACTTTCCAGTAAAAACTGAAATGCTGGCACTATAGCAAATCTAATGAGCATTTCATTCCAGTGCGTTTCATCTGTGTGTTCATCCGTCTTCAATGATTTCCGATCCAGAGACAAATTGAATTTGCCGTTTATATGAAACGAAAACGGATGTTCCTGTGGTGCAGGAAGAAAGCAGTAATAATGTCCGCATATATAAAACCAGTCTTGCAGCTCATTCATTTTTTTTATTTCATATTTTATTGTTTGGTTTCCAGCTATAAGTTCCGTGTATTTTACCACAGGAACTGCAACAGAACCTAATGGAAGCAATTCTTTGTTTCCGTAGGAAGTTTGCAAAAAAGTTGCATCGGTTCCTGTTGCCCAGGCGACAAGCCATTCAACCATCACGATTTTCTGTTCATAACAAACATCTTCGTATATTCTGGTACAAATGTTTATTTCTTGAAGTTGTTTCAGAGGTTGGCTTTCTAGTATTTCGTTTTTCTTCCTTTCACATACGTCCTTTACCACATGAGTATAGTTCTGTTGATCATGTCCTTCTCTAACGTCGTGCTTCCTTGCATCTACTTCAAATAAAAGTTTGGCATCTGTTGGATTGGACACGCTATCGCGAAGATGGTATAATTTGATAGCTTTTGTATTTTGTGTAAAGAGAAGCATGTTACTTGTGTTTTTCATAATGGAATCCATAAACTCTTTAACAGCACTTTTAGTATAAATAGTGTCACTTATGTCACTCGCCCTTGCACGTAGTGGCAGTCTAAAAAGCGTTCCAGGGAAATAGAAACTCTGTTCAGAGTTAATACTGCATCCAAACATATTTTCGTATGGTTTGAATTGGTTTGAAAATGTGTGTAACACGTCTCTTTGTCTTGTCTTGCTAAAATCTATCCGAATTCCCGGTCGTCCTTTCGGCAAGATCTTTTCAAGATATGATGTATTGGGATCGAATATGATCATACTTGAGCCAGAAACAAGACTAGGAACATCTGTGATATTATAAACTGCACAAAATCCTTGTCCAAACTTCCCCGTTTTCCCTGCATATTCTTGTTTTGTACCAATACCAAGCTTTCTTATATTGATGAAGTCCTCTTCTGAAAACATAGCATCATTGTAGACCCAAAATGCTGGCCCTTGGCATTCGGACATCCGATCACTTATCAAATTGTTACGGGCATCTTTGTTTTCGCGTTCGTCATACATCATGCAAAAAGTACTTGCACCAGCATCATCAGCATTTTGAAACAATTCCTTTATGACTGTGAACCCGTCCTCATAACCATGTTTTATAAGATTACGAATACGTAATGTCAGATTTTCTTCTTGTCCCCATTCTTCAAAGAAATCAGATTCGGACAACATTTGTTGTGTTATACTTGGAACTCCGAGTGCCCTTGCTGTTGAAATTGGTACATCCTTGTGGACAATTTCGTAATTGCCAGCTGTGAAACTTTCGAGGCAACTTGCTGCTTCAATGAAAGTACATTCATTTGCTGGTTTCATTATCAGATGAATGGAATCACTTTGCTGTATTGGAAAACATAAGTTTAAAGCCTTGACATCATCCAAATGCTTTTCAGCTAATTTATTGAGGACTGAAATTGTCACTTGTCTCAAAGATGAGGAGTTACACGCTTTAGATGAAGCCTCATTATTTATCCGACTAAGTGTATTGAGATACATCTGTAAATGTTGGTGACTTGCGCAGTCTAAACTTAAAAAGAAATCTGAAAGATGTTTCAGTTCCATTGGCAGTTTATACGCAAATTGGTGTAAATCCAAGTCGTCTTCTGATGCTTCAGTGTATATCTCCTCCGGGGAGACAAAGAAGTCTCCATTCCATATGAATTCATTATTTTGTTCTGAAAACGTCTGAAGCAGTTGTGTATTTACTGCGTCTCCATGTCTTTGCCGTTCTGCAAACCATTCATAAATCTTTGTAATCATTGAAATGCTTGAAGACTTCATTGTACTGTTGTACCTCCTAACAACTTTTTCAAAATGTTTTATGACGTCTTTAACTTCAGGAGGTTGTAGCCAACCAAGTTTTTCGGCTACATTTTGTAGCAGGGTGCAGTCAATCGTGAAACACACTGACTCTATCAGATATTTGTATTGTGATGATTTAATGTTTGACGGTTGGCACA
>JAUMHA010368890.1:3076-26653 GCA_032359765.1 Saxidomus gigantea | reverse complement strand
AGTTTTATCAAAAATGCTAACTTTAACTGGGGTGATTTTGATGTCTATATTTAAGAATTTTTCTAGCGAAATGGATCAAGTACAATTGATGGCTGCTGTGACGTCACAGAGCTGCACGTGCGGCTATCACTACGTCTGCTTTAAAAGCATTTCATCAACTGTCAATGCTGAATGTACCCTGAAAATGTTTTCTTCATGAATCTGTTTTTCTGTAAATAGCCGTTTTTCGGAGATACCACCAGCATAGGGATACCTCCAGCATACAAATGGCATAGGTTCCACCACTCTACACATTTATGTTTGCTTAAAAATCACAAGAAATTGTTCTGTAAATTATACTGTAATTTAAAATCAATCTGTTGTTCCATTTCCTAAAAAGCCTATCCGATAAATCGACAGTCCGATTTTCAGAAATGTTACGGTTGTGTAACAGTCGGTGTTGTATCAACGAACGAATAGGATACAATAGCCTAGTTCAAAGGACGGACAAAGTTGTAATGATGAAAAACGTTTCGCTATTGTTCTTTTCAAAGGTTTGCATGCGTACGTGCATCTAAAACGCTGGATAACACGAGGGAAAATTCAGTCGATTACCTGACTTATCAAAGACGCCATTTTGAAAGGTTAAGATCTGTAACGTAAAAAACCACTACCATACTGTACCGTCACAACTATTAGTTCTGGTTCTGTACACTGAATATCGACTGGTCGCACCTCTCGCCAGTAGTATGGACAGAACGCACGCTGGGTGTTAATGACAGTAAAATAAAATAACTGCGTGTAGTTCTTCAAGTTATGAGAAGCATGATTGTTAAAATTGTTAAAAAGAATAAAAAAATACAAAACATCTGCTGTAAAGTAAAATAAATAACTGAGCTGGGTGACAGTATGCAGGGATGACCTATTCCACATACCTGTGGTATGGGGGATGGGAGGAGTACTTAAAGAGGTTCGAGTTGGCATGGGTTTGGTGGAGACTAAGGGGGTGCATATGCCTAATAAACCTGGTAGGGGCTTCTAGATAATTAGGTTGAGAGATTGCTACAAGATAGCAGTAACTTTAATGTATTTTGTGGAACATAACAAATTTGGAGACTAGACGCCTGTTCTCAAGGGCCTTTCGATATAAGCGCAACGGGGAGAGAGATGGTACGGTGTTTAATGAGGATGGTCGTGCTGAAGCCATGTACTGTCTCTACACAAACAACTTGATCACTAAGTCAAAGTTTAAATTTGTTCCTGTCAATCATTGGTTTGGAATGAGTGTTTAAGTTGATCACTTTAACAATTGAATAAGTTGTAGCACTTTGAGCTGTCCTACTATGTTTATTTTTTAAACAGTTATTAGTCTTAGAGACATCCTACGTTGCTGTAATAGTGGAAGAACAAGGTCCTGCAGCATTCTTGTAATGCACCGTCTATCTCCCAGGAGGAATAATCACTAAAGATAAATGGTGTGGCTTGATGATGTAGGCCTACCCGCTCAAGCATGTTGTCAATTGTATTGATTATATATATACTCTAATGTTGATCTTACAATTTAAGAGCTAAGGATGCGGACTTTCTGCAGGTTTTTGGACAATGTTTCAAGTTCCGCTTCAAGACTGTCCAAGTGTTGTGTTTGCTTTCTATGTGATGTTGGTTATGTCAGGATCTATATATTACGGACCCTAATTATGTGTAAGCCGACCATAGGACTCTCAGAAAGTGTAACACCGAGGTATGAGGTGGCAATCGTCTCGATTTCTGATGGGTGCTCATCATATTACACATCTTGACGTTGAACCGCATGCCTGTCCTCACTGATGGTCTCCTGCAGTTGGATTATATATAGCAGACAATAATCTGCAAAAAGTCGGATAGAGGATTTGACGCAGTCCGGTAGACCAACTAGACCAACAAGAAAATAAGTATCCTTTAATGCCACAGGAGCACAATTACACGTAGCTCTTATTTTACCAAGAAATATATCTAACTGGCGGAAATGGCCTTTATTTTGTACCAATATCATTCCTTACCATGATTTTGATGAGTACATGTTAGAAATATAGTGCAGTACTTTTCAATGATATTGCAAAAAATAAGGAAGGCTTTTAGGCAACTCTTTTTCTTGAAGAAACGACTGAAATACGAAAGGAAGGCATATGACAACATTTTTGTAGGATGAATAGAACATTGGTTTTGTCATTATCCGATCAGTAAATTTATTTTATCATGTCAGTAAATTCAAAGTGATCCTAGGACTTAAAGTAATTGGTTTTAGGTTTCAGTTGAACCAGGTCATTTCGTTCGATAGATCGTAGCTCGTAATTTTTGTTACAGGTGAACATTTTTAAGGTTTAACATTTATTCAGGTACTAGCATAACTTGCATTTGAAAACCATTAACCCAATATGATACAACCCTTGCTGTAAACTGTGAGCTAATTTAATTCTCAGAACATTCCACCTAATCTTGTCTTTGCATATTTCTTCAGGATAACCAATGCAGTTCTTTTTTGTATTTTCTTTATTTTGTTGATTTCACCACTTTCCCAAAATCGATACAATAGTAGTCAAACGACGACATAATGTACGCATTATAATACATTTTTTTTCTACCCTCATTCCAAAAAGATATCGGAATATGTCTTAATTTAATGAGGTTTTGGAATTTAGTTTAATACATACTTTATTGATTTGGTGTCTCCAGGATAAAGTATTGTTAATGTACTATACGCCAATATTTTTTGTGTTAATGCATTTTCTATCATTGCCCCTATAATATGGTAGTTCAGATGTACATTTTGTATTTTATGTTTCGTGGCTATTACCATATATAATGTTTCAAATGATGGGGCGCAATGTCATGTTGTTTAAAATACACCAAGACTTAACACCGTTCACCGTTTCTTGAAGATTTTTTCTCGATTGTATCCATAAAATGTTTAGAATCAGAAGTCAGTTGCGTTATATACACGTCCACATTTACTGACTTCGATATTACAGATTAGTCATTGATATATAGCAGAAATAAGATAGGACCTAATATGGAACCTTTGGAACCCCTGATTTTATGTTTGGTGTTTAGGAATAACGATTGTTAACTTTTATTCTTGTTTGCGATTGCTTAGATACGACTCGAAGTACTTAACAGTTCTATCCGAAAAATAAAGTTTTAGTTTGTGTATAATTTGGTGATCAACGATGTCAAATGCTTTTTAAATCTAAAAATACTGTCCCTACGCATTTTCCCGAGTCTATATATTTTAGCCATGAATCAATCAATCTTGTTCATGCTGTTGACAAGAATGTTTGTTTTCTCAATCCATATTGAGTATTGTGCAAAATGTCACTTGTTTTGAAGAATAAATGTTATTTGTTTGCAATGTATCGTTCAAATATTTTATAAATTGTCGTTAACATTGAAATTGGGCGTTTTTTTGTTTGGTCATTTTAACAGACAGGCATATAACACTGCAGTTGAAAATATTAGCTACGGCCGGGGCGAATACATGTCTGGCTAGCACCAGATGCCACATATCTCACATTCCATGTCAAATGTCGAATATAACGTTACAGTAGCAATTGCCCACACTGTTATTAGACACACACGAGTACTAAGATACATAGAACTTACAGGGCATCATGAAATCATGTTAGGCAAAAACAAAAACATACATAGTAAAATGCAAAATTAAAGTTTACACAATAAATTTTCCAGTAAAGTAACATGTATATCGCGTGTTTTTTGTAAAGCAATCATCAAAATTTAACAATTTTGAAGATAATGCAAATTATAGCACAGGAAAGGTTATAAATTGTTCTATATGATCTTAGCTGTGTTCTTCCGTTTAAAATCTACTACAATGGTGAACTTTTAAAACTTAAACAATTAAAAAAAAGAGAACGACCAAAGACGCCAGTGTATAAGCGTCTTAAAATGACGCAAATTTATCTTTATAATGTTATTTAAAAAGATCTTTTATCTTCTCTGTATAGAAGAAAAAAAACCTCTTTTAATTATCATCCTTTTTCAGAACAAAGTCGAAACTTTTATTGATGCAATTTTATAATCTGCGTTTGGCGATATTCCGTTTTCATTTGTTATATTAGAGATGCTTTCTAACTGTCACAATTTTCTTGGAAAAAGGGCATTTTAACACACCTTAAATCAATTGAAAGTTTATACACCATATAATCTATTCATGGATTTAATTTTGAGTTTGAATATAAATTCATTTTTAATGAGTCTCAAACACTTAATTTACAGTTCTGAAAACGCATAATTATGTTAGGCTTCCAAGAGTGTTTATCTTCGTTAACTGATTGAAGCGAAATACATTTGTAAGATGATAATGAAGTCATCATTAATGACTGATTAAACTGAATTAATTACAAGCTGAAAAATGAACGGTCCCTGCAAGAGGGTGCATATTACTGACTGTTAAAATATCCGATATGTAACACGGTACCGATCCTACGTGACTTTTTCGGCTATTAGTGGGTTGCAGAAATGTCATCGAATCCCGATTCAGGGAACAGTTTTCATGATATCTTTTCTTAAGCCTATTTAAACTAAATAAAGACGAGAGCCCGGTCATAAGAAAAATACAACCACTGGTTATCAGTATCAGTGACATAATGCGTACTTTTGACAAAAAGTGCAACCGCACATTTTACTAGCAGACAATTGACGTGCTATGTGTGGGACCCCGATGTATAAATTTTATATAAATTTCCTGAAATTATGTTCCACCGCAAGGTATAATGAGCAGAGAACGTAATTTTACCAAATGTAACAACTGACAAAAGTTGGTGAAAAAAAGACACATGCTTTAACACTTGATTAAAAAATGTTATGTAAGGGTCAACAATATATGTTATGTGTGGAACACATATTATGAACGATGATTTTTTTACGATGAAAGTTTCTATTGTTTGATTAAAAGCAAGATTTGTTTAAGTCTGTGATCTTTTTTACTAGAAGTTCTGTGGACGATAACTCATTGACCTGTTTTGGAATATTGACCCAGGTAATATAGTACTTGAATCATAGATGATAAAGTTGCTCAGTGGACACAGTGAGATTTATTAATAAAAGAATCTGCGATGGCTAGTTTATGCATACATTTAATTTCTTTTTCAGTAAAACAACGCGTGACATTTTTTTTCTTCAATTTCATTTGGGACAACGACTCCTACGCATAAAAACTGACACTAAAGCACGTAATATATATAGTGAGAATATATATTATCTTTAAACATTGCAATGGTTTTTTGATTCAATCTATTGTCAGTGTTATTATTACTTATGTACCCTCTGTGCTACCCATATTAATGAACTAGCGACTGAAAATAGCCTGTGGGATTCCAGTTTCGATAAGACACGTCATGGGGCAGATTTTGTAACGTTTAATAAAATATCTAAACAGTTGTCTATTAAATAAAAACGCAGTTTTCGAATTTTTATAGGATTTCGTGAGTATAAAGAAAGTTTGTAATCTGATAGTAGAGGATTGTTTAGCCGTAATAACAGGCGACAAATACCAGTTCTACACAATAGCTTTTTATGCCAAACCACAAACAAGAAGTCTTGCATTTATGTAAAGGTAAATTTCATCTGATTGAATCAGCATAGTCTGAATGGTACGTTGTAGGCACAATGCAGTTAAGATTTTAGAGATACTCATTAATTTTCTGGTTGCTGTGGATGTTAAAGGAACTCTACAATACAATATCAATGGTGACATCACAATTATATTTTCAAAACCTTCTCAACAATGACTCATTTATCGATGATTTTCCATATCGTCCTAAAATAGATCCTTACTACTTAAGAGGTATCAAATTACAGAGAGACTTCAGATTACTATAAAGGCTATATTTAATTATACATTTCTTTCAACTAATGCGTTACCGGGTAGATAAAGGTTTATATTATGTTTGGACTCTTTTATAATAAAGAAAATACATTTTTGTGTATTTGGTGACCAGTTAAATACATAGGCAACATGTCGGCGATCATTGTATACATCAGTATCTGTTCACACAGTATATGCTACGATTCGTTGACTCAGTGATTTTTTCACCGTGATGCATTAAAATATTGGTTAAGTCTGTTTGACACATGTTTAAGTATGCCTGGCTTTATGGAGAATGCCTATTTCGTCAAGAAAAACGAGGAGCTATCACCCCAATTGACACTTTTACTTTGACTGTCCATACCTCACAAACAAGTGTGTGCAAAGCATGACTCGACTGCAGTTGAGATTCTATTAAGAAGCCCGGGTCATTTTGAATGATCATCTTCTACGAGACAAATGCGACAAAGTACTGGTTAACCACAATTTACATATAGTTGTTACGCGTTTAATGACAATATTTCCCAGAGATCTACATGACATTTGGCACTAGTTTCTTCTTTGGCAACTATGACATCTTATCACTGTCAATGCCAGACCACCTTCGTCGTAACAACATCAGTATCCCTTTTTAATACAAATGAAGTAGCTAGAGACGGCGCGATAAACTATTGTATGCATTTAATATTTTTGTTCTGAATATTATAACCAAACCAAGGCAAATTGTGCTTGCCCTCAGCGCGCTCAGGTATGATAGCGTGAATACTCTTGCAGGCACCTTTACTTGTACAAAAGGCATTTCTAACTTTGCTCTTTGAAAGCGATAAGTACATATTAGAAACATAGCGCAGTATTTATTTCAAAAAATAAGAAAAGGTTTCTAGCAACTCTTCTTGAAGAAACAACTTGCATACGAAAGAAAGGCACATGTCAACATTGTTTAAGACTGAATAGAACATGTTTCTATCATTATCCTATCAGTATTTTCTAAATCAGTAAATTCGTAGTGATCCTGGAGCTTTAAGACACTGACATGAAACCTATATGCAATTCAATTATAAAACTTGTAAATGTTTTCTCAAATGTAATCGAGTTCTTTATTTACAGGACAAAATGCAAGACGAAAAGAGCAGTTTCAATGAGTCAGCTTATCTTCAGAATGGGATTTCAGTCGGTAGTGTACTCACCCTTGTGCTTACACTTGTATTCCTTCGCTGTCAGAGTGCTAAGAAATCGTCTTCCGGTAAAATGTTACACATTTTAGGATAGACAGAGTTAATAAAAATAAATGTTTTGTATACGCTGCCATACAGTCTTGTGAAAAGTATTACCTAGTAAGCATTTTGCTTATTGACTTTCAGTTAAATGTATATAATATATAATGCGGCTATCCTGAATTTTAATATTGTCGGAAAAGGTACTTACAGATATTGAATACTCGCATGATAAAACATCAATGAACCAAGATGGCCATGATGGCTATTAATTACGTTTGATGTTTCCCACTGTACCTAAGAAAAACCGCCTAAGCTTGGACAGAATAATCTGAACAAATTACGTTATGGGTAACCCAATGAAATACATGTAGTACTATCAGTTTCTTACGCAAAGATTTGCAAAGCTTCCATTTCATTCATGCAAAGACCAATACTAGAATAATATTGTTATTTTAATCACTTAGATAGTTTTGAAAATGAATGTAGGCAAATAAATAGGCATAGCTGAAAATCTGTTTCAGTAGGATCAGTTGGAGTCCTTCAAAGAAACTATTTTTTGCCATGGTAACAAGAATCCTCATTCACGATTGGCATTTGAAGGAAACTTAAAGAGGACCATCCATGAATGAGAATTTCGCGTGAATTAACCCAGTGGTGTAGGAAATGTTCCACATATAATGTTTTGCCAACATCATCGACCATAAACAGGATACAATCACAATAACTCACCTGGCATTTAATATCAGTTGAGCTAATTAAGTGGCCGTCAACTTGAGTTTACAATGTCATAAAAATTGCGATATTTGATTGGGACAAAACCTATACGAATATCAACATTGTAACAAATGTCTTAACTCTAAGATAAGTGAATTGTTGGTAAAATGAATTATGTTGATTTTTACAGAAAGAAGGAAAACAGACCTTCTGCTTACGATGCGATCGAACACGCATCGATTGGGTCTTTTTGTTCAACTTGTTGAAGGTGACTCTATATATGAAGCTATCTCGGACCAGCTGCAGCTACACAACCCAAGAGGAACATACACGTCTGATATAATAAAGAAACAAGCTGAAGCATACTTAAAGCGAAATTCAGCAGAGACGTCTGCACCCTGTGATGGTTCTGGTGTAGCGGAAAGGGAAAACAGGAAATATGTAGGGACTTTACATGCTATAGCAAATGCTTACAAAAGAACCATTGAAGTGGTACACGGTGACAGGATAGAATCTACAACTATTCGACCACTAGGCGTCCCTGCAAAAAGTCCAGTGCAAACTCTTTATATTGGTTATGGCGGTTATGATCGATTTTTCTCCCTACGACCCGAAAATGAACAAAGGTCAGGACATTGTACAAAAGGTATTTAAAGCAATTTAAAAGAAATGTTATATATATGTGGCCATAGCGGGCCAGACAGACATGTGCATTCACATTAGGGGTCTTATCCAATGATAGACTAGTTTCTGTTTTTCATAATCAGCTACTGTATAGTTAGATTTTACTTTTAAAGTAGGTAAATGTTGATAATGATGATTTGAATAATAAAAAGAGTAAGGAACTTTTATGAAAACATGACCAAATGAAGTAAATTTATATTTTACTTATGCGCATATGTAACATTTACGATTATTAGTACATTGTCAATATTATACAATAAAGTTATGTACTTTCTCTTTCAAACTTATTAAAGTGTTTAGTCATGTAAGTAAATTACTCTTACAAGTTACATTTGCTATAGTCAGAGGAAATGGAACAATATTTCTTTTCACACACACATTATTCATTTTAGTCATTTAGACAAATCTGTATTCTATCTTAAATTTTTCTTAAACAAAACATTTGATTTTGAATACATTTCAACTGTCACAAAATTCTATAAAGTGAGAATTAGTTTACTGCAAATACATAATGTGTTCGACGTATTACACCTAGCTAAATATGTCTTTTCAAATCACATAAAAAATTAAATCAAAGCTTTGTTGTGATAAAAACATTTTCACTTTAGATAATAACTAATTTCCAAAACAATCAACTACAGTAAATAAGTAATATAACATTTATCTTTGCTTTTCAAATTTGCTTATGAAATATATTATCTAATATAATTACTGGATTAAATGTCCAGGCCAGAACCTATAAAGACACCCATTCAAACAGAGTCGTATCCGATAAGGGGTCATAATCAATTTAGGGGTTAGACCTTTTGCCTTTGGGGGATCATTTATGATGGAGCTTAATTGACTCTAATTTAAATTGTGTATGTCTTACCCTAGTAATTTCGTACAGTTTATTGACCGCATGACATTCGATAAGGATACATGTAATTCACGATCAATCTTATCAAACTATTTTGTATTTCCATTTAATCATCTAGTCAAGTTCATATTCAGCAAATTCCATTTGGTGTTGTAGATAAAAGAAATGCAACTACTGAAAATGACGAAAGTAGCCCCAACATACTGATTGGTGATAACTGCAACCAGTATGTTATACTACCGTCAACAGGAAATGATGACGAAAAGCGAGTGACCAAGAATATTGTTGTCGGTAAAGGAAACACACAAAATATTGTAGCTACATTTAGAACACCAAACCAACTACTTGATTTCATGACAAAAAATAAAGCGATTGGACCAATTGGTAAGTAAATATCACCTTTGATTTTTTAAGGATGTTTTTGTTGACTTGTATTTGAAAAACACATGAAAGATTTGTTTAATTTGAGAATTATCAAGTTTAATTATAATACCTGATACCTGACACATATGCATGTATATACAGTCATATACTATTGTTTTGCACCATGGATAATATACTTTAAAATATTTTCTAACTGTACAAATGCATCTTGAATGGCAGCATTTCAGTAGTTTATATTGTGTTAATTTTCTTAATTGCATATAAGATTAAATGAAACTCAGTAACAACTTATGTCATTGTATTTACCGACAGTTGAATATATTGAAGATTCTCACAAGTTTTCATACAAATAAATTCTCTTCAATGACAAGAAGGGATTTAAGTGTTTGTGTGTATTTATATTTCGGCATATTTTCAATTCAGTTTGAATTTTGAAGGGTCACAAACTCAAGGCCAAATGTTGTCATATCTAATACATTGTTATATATTTGTATCCAATATAAGTGTGTTTACTATGAACAATGCTGTTTACTGCTTGGTTAGTACGATACCTCTAACTTTATATGGTCAGTAGCAAAGATATTTAATCCAGACAGTAACATGTAGTAAAGTCAGCTTGTCATTTTGTGTTAATCTAGGTCATTGTCAGTTTTGTTTGTTTTCATCAGTAAGCACTGCTTTAAAATACTTAACTTTAAGCATTTACTCAGTAACATGCTCAAACTATTTTAACACTTATCAGCCTCTTGCATGTTTATTTCTTTAAAGAATTCAAGTTTGTCAGAATAGTAGTTACCCATTTATTACATTTATATACACCTGTCGGTATTTGTGAAGGAACTGTTGTTTTACAGCAAGTAATTTATATAAGTAAATTCTTAAAATTCTTGAGTTGTACTCAAATGCATTTTTCGCTATATCTGGCTTACATTTAGTATTATACAACAATGCACATTTCATTAAAAAATAGACTATCGTTAAAAATGACAACAAGAAATATTCTTATTTTTAGTGACAATTTGATTTTAAAATAACGTACTCAGCTGAGCATTTTCGTGAAATCGGGGCCTGGTGATTATGACATATAGTATATTCGCAAATGAATGCGTATCAATCTATACTTTTACTTGGTATACAAGGAGCAAAACTTATGAAAGCTAATTCCTTGTTTACGGTTTGTAATGTAATTGTTTAACAAGACACCAGACTAGATAGCTCCAAGTATGCTTTGTTGCATCTTGAACTTATAACTGCCATACATTGTACATTTGTATTTTCTACAATGTATCATATGTGTGTTCTCAGGAATTTTATATACGAAGCTATAGCATCTAAATTAAAATATTACAACTATTTTGTCTTTAAGGTTCGGATTATCAACTTCGGCTTAAAATTAGACAGGAATCTAAAACACTTACCGAGGAGGAAGTAAAGCAACACGAGAAACGCATTATCGAGCTACTTCAAGATGAAGACAGCGAAACAAGGAGGGAACTCGATGAAGAACTGAAAAAAATTGAAATGTCATATGTGTCAGCGAAATTGGAATGTGTTTTACTGCAGTTGATGCCAAATTCTGAGAAAGGGCTACATAATTTCGTTAAACAGTTTATGCGTGGAGATTTGGAATGTGTTATTAAATTACTTACATTCACACAAGACAAAATCACGCAAGTCCCATCAAATATAGATGTGCAACTCCAAATACAGATAAAAGTGACTAATAGTGAAAAAAGACTCCTATTTAATTTGGGAAACGATTCTGAAGAAAATGGAAATAAACGAGAACTTACTCAATCAAAAACAGGAGAGATGTCGACTGGAATTTCGCTTGTACTTCGCCATACTGTCAATGAAAGTTCTGCATCAGCTTTTCCTCCCATTGATATTTCCGAAGACATAGCTAAGATTTCTTTGAACTGTATCGAAAAGACAGGACTACTTGGAGATACCTATCATATTGAAGCTCGCCTGGAAAAATTCTGTAAGACTTAATTATGTTTACCTTAAGCGTACAATTGATAATTATATTTTCCAGTATTTAACATTTCTCTGATTTCAAACCCAGTTAACCAAACGCATAGTAAAAGCATAACAAAACATTGAAATGACATTGTTTGAACACTATAATGCGGGTTCAATCTTAACAACTGTTGGTCACACAGAAAACATTTTTATTTAATTCCACAGGTCTACGCCATGGCAACAGCGATGTTAGCCAATTCCCTTATTCTTATTTTGACAAATCTTGCTTAAAAAGGTTTATCGTTTAAACACCTTATTATCATATTAATTAAGTTGAAAGTAAATCGTTACCAAATGAATTTACTGCCCGAATGAATTGACGTGTATTTTGACGCCAAAGTATTGTATGTGACATCATTTTAAGATTGTAAATGACGTCTAAAGTGTACGTGTGTATGTTGAACATGTTGTAATTAAGTATCTACTGGAAATATGAGCTGCCATTTTTTAAGTTGTTTTAAAGCTGCTCGCTCTCAGATTTTGGTAGAAAGATAAAGTTCTTTAAACTGTTTGAAAATAACATATTTTAGAATATATAGTCATATAAAAAGGTTCCAGTATAAATTCTTGTCACGTATATCTGTAGATTTGAAATAATACGCTACCAAATAATAAAGCGTTGCAAACGCTTTTGAAATTCCATTATAAACATATAGTTTAGCGGTGCCGTAAAGCCAACATTTTCAATCAATTTCTGCAAATTCATATTTAGATTTGTTGCTTATATTTTGATTCTAGCCTTTAGTTTTCTATTTATGTATTAGTATGTTAATTAAAAAAAAAAAATATTTTTTTTCAACGGTAATTGAGAGCGAGCAACTATTTGTCCGAAGGCCCATTTTCCTATGCTTCCAGGTTTGACAAAGTTCAACATTCAGATAAAAATCGAACGTCGGTCAATAGATTTTAATTTGACATATGCTAGCATTGTAAACTTACAATTGAATTTTATTTTTCACAAGACTTTTTAATTTATGGTCTGAAATTTGTGTATATTAAAAATTATGAGATCCGTTGAAAGTCAAAAGATTCACTTACACTTTGCAGGTTCACGAGGATCGCCTTCCTGCAGACTAGCAGTACTTGATAATGCATACAATACTATCTCAGAGAATGTGCAAGGTTGTATTGGCGTTATTCTTTGTAACAACGATGTTGCTGGGAACTGTTTTCGTATAGGAACGAAGTTTATTATGACTGCCCGTCATGTAATAAAAGCAATAGGTACGTTATCACTTGATTACACTTTTCTTTAATCTCATTTACGCACAAAATGGTCAATTTATTCTACCACCACTACAAAGTGTTTTTGGAGTGATATTTATGTCACTCTTTCTCAAGAGATTGTTTCATACGACAGCACCGGTTTATTTGTATCATTTAAACAAATGCCTGCCCTTATACATGTATACTTCTGTTCTATTGTAATATGCTGTAGTGCAAACACTCTGTTATTGTTTCCCGCTCGCTTATAAGTTTTGTAACCAATTCGAAAAATACAAGTTACAAATTTAACATTTACACATGTACTACTTTGAGCAGCGTACTTTGATTTTTTGTGCGTCTTCATCTTAGTTTGCTTTATTTTGTTTGACTGACGCATAAATATTTTCATTCAAAAGCCGTCAGATACATCACTACAAGATTTAGGAAACAAGTATAAGCAAATAAGCGTAATCATTTTGAACGTTCAAATATTGGGTTCTAACAAGAATAAGATTGTCACAATTCTAATCATTTGAAATCTTATCATTTCATGAAATAAACATTTTGTTTACAGACAGGAATACTTTTACCAACTGTGATGAAGATAATGCCGTTGTTGTAAAGTTTCCAGATGTAAACGAAGAATATCGCTCAAGAGTTGTTTTTCAAAATAAAGAGATGGACGTAGCTATACTCGAACTTAATGTAACAAATGCTGTTTGTAGAAGCTTTACAGACGTAGTAGATTGTTATTGTGGTTTTCCGTTCTTTTCGATTGGGTACCCATACCCTCTGACAGCCAGAGAGGCGAAAAGATCAGTTATTGTGTGCGCCGATTACACGACAACACTGTCGTCATTGCACATGGTTCTTTTTGAATCTGAAAGTTTTGACCGCGGCAGTTCCGGGGCACCAGGATTGGCAATTATTGATGGCAAGGTGAATGTAGTAACGATGTTGCTAGGTACACTTATCACTGAGACCGACGTTTGGTACTATGGCGTGAAAATGTTTGACGTGTTTCAACTCTTGCAAAAAGAGAGACCTGACATAGCCAAACATATGATTTGTCGGTCGCAATATAGTCATAAAACCAAGGCATGCCATATCGAAAGAGCAATTGAGGTGGATCATCTATGCGGAGTAGGTAGCAGCTAATGAACAAGTTTCTACGACCTAGATGTTGATACGTAGACATATTTTGTACAAACTGACTTTTTAGACATTCAATCAGCGGAAGTATTTGACTTAACTGATGGTGTATAATTACAACTGAATAATCTGCTGTAACAGAAACTGCTTGTATAATGGCAAAATGAAAAAGTCTTACTTAGTTTTCACAGCAAAGAGAAAGCTTACAGAGCTGTTTTAAAGATCGATGTACTTTGTCACTATTATATAAGGTCATTTTACGTGTTTTTATTGATTTTAGCGTAACATAATTATTTCCACACCAAAACCATATGATGTTCCTGTGGCAATGAAACCGAATATGTAGAACACTTTCTTTTTTTCTGTACTAAAGTGTTTCGTTGATTTGAGGGAATTCTATTCTTTAAATCCCGATCTGCTTTTGTACGGTAAAAAAGAGTCGACATTCGAATAAAACTGCAAAATAAACATTAGCTATACAAATGTACATCGCTGTATAAAGAATATAAAATGATTCCTTTGGCTGATTAGTATTATCCGCAATTCGATAAAAACTAGCAAAACCAAACAGTTTGTATGTATTTTGAATTCAGTTTCACTATAGAAAACTTTATTATTTTGTTTTCGTTTTCATTGCTTTTCTACAAAATGCGCAATTTCAGTCTATGAATTCAAAATTTAGTATTTCCACAATTCGAAAACACTAGCAATACCAAACAGTTTGGATCTATTTTGAATCCAGTTTTACCATTCATTGTGTGTTTACAAAATGCATAATTTCAGTCTATGAATTCAATATTTATTATTATCCACAATTCGAAAACACTAGCAATGCCAAACAACTTGAATTCATTTTGAATCCAGTTTCACCACAGACACCTTTACTTTTTTAATTTTTTTTTCATTGCTTGTCTACAAAATGCACAATTTCAGTCCATGAATTTAAAAGTATTTTCCACAATTCGAATTACTAAATTTATTACTAGACACTATTTATAGTTAATTTCATTTAATATGATAAAAATATAGGAATAATATTACACCTATAGTTATGTTTAGGCCACTGTTGTAAATAGAATTTGTACCTTAAAGACAATTAAAAACTCCTTCGTAAGTGATTCCCCCAAACCGCAGGAGGTCCATTCCCTTTTCTGATTTATGACCCCTTATCAGATAGGACTATATCTGATTAGGTGTCTTTAGACTTTTATTTAATAATTAGACAATACATTTTGTCGATATGTAAGTATAATTGGTTAATTTCTTATTTCCTGTTGTTTGTTGTTTTAAAGAATAAGTTTATTACAAAAAAAAAAAAAAAATGACACTCTATTTATTGTATTTACAAAAATGTTTACTTCGATATTTTGCATGTGATTTCATAGGTATATTAAGCAAGGTTTGAAACATCGAATATATATTTGCAGAAAACTAATTCTACCTTTAGAAAAGTTTGTGATAGTAGAAAAGCTTTTATCAAAATTACATGGTATGTTTAAAAAAGATTTGATTAGAAATTGTATGTTTACTGAAATGTTTTATTTTGAATGAACGAAGTAAAGTATGACTAGAATGACTAGAATGATTAACTTGTTCGTGGAAAAGAAATATTGTACAATTTATTAAGAATATCTCAAAAGTAACGTTTTAGAGTAATTTACTTACATACATGAACACTTTTTTGAAAGAGAAAGTGCAAAGTATTGACCACCATATAATTATGTTAGATATACGTAGATTCTATCAAAAACATAGGTAAATTTTCTGTTTAACTGTTTACATCATCAATTACCAACTTTTACCTACTGTTATAGTAACTATGCACTAGCTGATTATGAAAAACAGAAGTTAGTCTATCATTGACTAAGAGCCCTACAGTTATTAAATTGGTCTGCCCTACTCCCCCCATGTATCATATCTCGCATTCCTGTTCATTTGTCTTTAAGGGACTACCCGTTTCTAAGTTGAGACAACAAAAATTCCACATCAAGGTATTCACGCAAATTCATTCTGTATGTAGATTGAAAAGTGTATTCGACAATCAGTTTTTCTCGTAATAAAATATGAAGTTGTATGTTCACAATGTTTTGTTTTTACATAAACGGTAAATATTGTTTTACCACATCTATGGGATTAAAAGAAAAAAATCATTTTACTATGATCGTTACTGTTAAAATGAGATGCAGCAGTGGATAAAAATGCAGAATCGATGAACTTACAAATGCCCAAACTTGACATGTTTGATCAACATATCGTATGTTGCATGTTTTGACAAGTTATAGGATCCAGTTTGTGTTATGTTTCTCCTGTTACATTACTGGTAAATTTAGAATCAATTGTAATATGTGAACAATGCGAAAAGCGATATCTGTTACAATTTTGAGACATTTGTGTTCCGTTTTAAATTAAGATATAATCAGAAAGTCCTGTTAACTCTTTTGGCGTTTGTGAGCGAATGCCGACTTATATTTTCGTAACTTGTAAACTAAGATAGGTGCAACAAATACTGATGTATAGTCTTTCAGATATTTGATAAGGAAGGGTTATGTAGAACCGTGAAGGGAAATACATTCTAGTCGTCTTTTTGCTACATGTTATAGCGGCATTTTGTGACATCTGACTCAAAGGAATTTTCCCGGATAACCCTCCCGAACGAAAAGTTAGACGTACTCCGTCTAAAATTAAGCGGATTCGTCTAAAAAAATGACGAAAAATACATAGTTGGGCTCAAATAAGGCGGACATAGAATTTCTCTCAAAGTTCGCCTTAGGGCCCTGAAACTCGTAGACGGAATCCGCCTAAAACTGTTGAATATAAACTACAAAATTAATGTATTATCATGTGCTTCTTAGGCGGAAAAAGCAACATGGTATCAACTCTTAGGCGGAATTCCTGTAACAGGTAGTTCTTTTGTTACCATTCGCGAGCTGTCTGATTGGTTAGTGTTCAAATGAAAGAACTGTGAAGCACTTGGCTGACATTTTGGAAAGTTTTTAACCAGTGTAAAATGAAATAGTTTGATGATAAAGCTGTTTGTTTTGTAAAAAGGACAGTTTCATTGCATAATAGTGAATAAATTTGAATCACTGACAGTTATTGATAACTTTTTGGAAATGATTTGCTTCTACCAAGACTGTTTTGTCTATAAATAACTGGAGTTATGGACAGTGGACAGTGGGAGAATGTAACAGACTGCAATAAAAGTAATTATATTAAACAGTTCTAAAGAAGTTGTTTTAAACTGAGGTTTTCTACATTGATCTATAGAAACAATTGTTAACGGTAAATATGACTTTTAAATTTGTTCCTGATATAGGTCACTGATATTAGTAAAAACTTTTAAGTATTTTTTTTGTTTGTACCAGACTTTTGAGTATATTGTAGTTCAGAATGCAATAATGGCAATACTTAAATGTCTCAAGATACATAAATCTCTGTCTGATTTTATATCTATTATTATGATCTACAGGTAAGTAACGAGTCATTTTCCTAAATCAGTAAACAAAATTTCTGTAACTATTTATTATCCTTACAGGAAATTTCCAGCCGCTTGATTGGCCAATGATCCGTAAGTATAAAATGATTTTAACGGGCAAGCCGGTAATATACACTTGGCATACCCCGTCATTAAACCCCACGCTAAGATGGCTCGAAATTTTTAGGGTAGGCAATAACGGCTCTGATTATGAAAATTGTGTCAACGTATATTAGCGGAGCATTGATTGAGAAAAAGAATGAGGTTTTGTATGCAGTCATAAGAAAGACAAACAATTTTTAGGAATGTATGTAAAAATGATTTATTCACATTTCAAAGTACAAAATCTGCATTCGTAGGAAAAGTCTTTTTCAAAACCAGATGGCGGACGGCAAAGTTCAATAACCTATTGTATTTGTGACGTTGTTTGTGACGTCACGAAGTGACATTGAGGTACCACAATGGCACTTGAAGGTCTGCTTATGTTAGGTTCAGACGTTAAATGAAATTAAGATGAACCGAATCAATCAAAATTTAAGAAAGTGAAGGGTAAGACATTTTTTATTTGTTTTTTTTTTACGTGGTAAATGGGAATATGTTACCCGCCTCGACATAATATCACCCTCGCCTGACAGCTCGGGTTATATTTAATCTTTGAAAAACACAAAAAACATAGATTTGCACTTGTGGTGTTTATTCTAGCATTTACTTCTACATTTTATATCTTAATGTATCATTTTGGAGAAATACAATGTTTTCAGCAGAAACTGTGAGCGAGTAGCTTTAATGGACAAAATATGGAATATTCATCATTTTTATTTAATTTTTTTTTTTATATAAGTTTCAGTTTTTCACGGGCAGCTTTTTAGGTATAATTATCGTATCCGAAGTGAAGACATCTGTGCCATAGCTATAAACTGAATTTTTATCATTTACTTTCTATAAAATAAATCTTATGTGAATGCTTCCAGTAGAATACGCAGCTGCAGCTAAGGAACTAATTCTTTCTTAGTATTGAAAATCAGAGATATTAGTTCCATGCTTTAAAGTATATAAACTGTCTCTAACCTTTTCCATTGCGCATTACAGGTTGAGAAAAGAGGTAGAGAGATATTGAAGGCTCAAGAAATTATCGAAACGTTCTGTTTTCAGTGAGAATGGCAGATCGCAACATAACTGACATCATTACTAATTATTTTACAACTGAAATAAACATAGACGAAATACACGATAAACAGGATGAGGTATACAGTTATATGAAAATTGTTTCGGCAGTTTTAGCAGGACTTTCGTTTATTCTTAATTTATTTATAATATTGACACTCATGGACTTCAAACTGAAAACACATCTGAAGCTCGTGCTTAGTCTTGCATTTTCAGATTTATTTCTTGCATTGTTCCTGATTCTAGGAAAGTTTATTCAGTTTCCTTCCCTTTGGGAACCGTTTCTAGATATCACACATTTCGGAATGTTTGATAATTTCACAGTAAACAATACTGCAGCAGTTGGTTCCATTGAAAAGGATACCCGAATGTTACTGTTATACGACGAAATTCCGGAACCTGGGCTAGAGAAGGTTTTTCCTGAGAAAATTCTAAGCGCAAGCAGTGCGTTATCACCGGCCGATCTGACGGATAATTCAATAAATGAAGTACTGCAGAACTTTATGTATGAACTGCCACCTAATCTGACGGATGAAGTAATTGAGATATTAAGTTCAAATAATAAATTTGAAAGTACCGCACTGAAAACTGTTTTAGCATGCGCATATCTCATACCAACAGTAACAAATTTTTTAACAATGCTATTTATCACATTATGTATGCTTGTGTCGGTTGTTAGGCCACTGCATTACCGTTTAATCATGTCAAAAAGGCGCGGTACTGTCTTGGTTCTGTGTATCTGGGGATTCGGATTTGCGGTATCCGGGGCTGTTACTGCCATTTCAATGGATAAAACATTTTATGAAGTGGTTGTACAGGTAGTAAAGGCTCAGCAGTTTATATGGTACGGGGGAAGTTTCTGTTTTGTTGCAATATCTATAATGTATTGTATCATTTTCGTAAGCATACGCAGACAGAGCGCAAAACAAGCGTCAAGGGCAATAACTCATAGGAAAGCTGCAGTAACCGCCCTAACCGTTATCACGACATTTGCAATTTTTAATTTGCCAATCTTTTGGGTTTTTATTGCACGTTTATTTAATTCGAAAATAGCAAATCTGTCCATAAGACTAGAAAACCTTCTGGAAATGTTTCTTGTATTAAACACTGTTATTGACCCAGTAATATATGCTATAAGACTAGATGAAGTTACAAATGGCATAAACAAATTAAAATTCAAACTGCAAAATTATTGTAAGCGCAAAATAGAAAAACAAAAGCAAATAACGAAGCATAATAAACGTGAGCAGATGTCGAGAGGTTTGAAATTCTGAGCATTTTATTCTGGGATCGTATTTGTAAATAACACATTTCGGAGTTCAACTCAGTGAATTCGACATTTGAACGCAGTATGTAAAGAGAATGCTTTAAATGTGTTGTCTGCTCCCCAAATACATAACATTTTGTGCAATTTTATGAGACCAACAAATATTTGCTTTGTATATGAGGAAAATGTCAAATGTTACATTTAAACAACTAAACACGATAACTTTAAAACGTTACGTTATTACTATTATAATGTAATATACTATTATAATATTACTAGTTTATGACTCTTGATTCAATTATATGTCGTTATTAAAGTGTATAAGACTGTATACTGTATATAGCTATTTGTAAATCAGCATTGAATTTCAATATACGTTTTGTGTTAATTATAACTCATTTAAAACATTTTATCAATGATGTTTTATTTCTAAGGAACAACCTTTTATGGTATAGGATGACTAATTAATTTGCCGTAATCTTTTAACGACCATGTTACAATATTACAACTGAAAACAGCAGAGAAAGAACTCTGGGTGTTAATCTTTATTGTCTACCAGTCAGCTGTGTGCTAACATTGCTCTTTTTCTGTTCTGCTGTTCTTGTGACCATGTTAATTCCCATTTGATATATTTGCCTTTTTTTCTTTGATTGTTGATAAGTCTCAGCCGAACCTGGGACTTCTCCCTCCTAACAGGCGCAGGTTGAAGAGAGAAAAATGCAGATACAAGGGAATCCGAGTACCAGACCCTAGCTCTTTTACGAATAGACCCCTTGGTGCTTTTCTACGTGCCCGGCGTATAGCACCGATACACGTGAGACTACCTCTGGGTTTCTAACCAGTTTATCTCTAGATGGGTGGGAAACACTGAAAAGCGTTTCTGAAATTGCTAGTGCGTGCCCCGGCCGGGATTCGAACCGGGAATCTCCTGATTGGTAGTTATATGTTGTAACCACTCGACCACCGCACCAACTTATATTTGCCTTGCATATAATTTTCTTGTATGTGAAGATATAAAAGTATTCTTGTTAATTTGTCTTTTAAAGAATTGTGAAATATATTCGAATTGGTGTTTTCAAATTATAAATAGAGAGTTTTTAAATAAGCTTAGACTGAGCTTTCTACTCGATCCTTGCTGTAGTTAACAGAAAGATATATGCTTTCATTTAATAAATATTGTTTAATTTGTTTAATTCAAACTTTAGCTGACACATACATTAAAATTGTTTATTTAGATTGTTTTAATAAAAGTGAGGTTTCAAGTGTGCATCATTTAGGACATATTAAATATCTGAATGCCTTTGTCATCTTTTGTAAGTATACCGCGGTGTATTTGCATTAAATTTAGAATATGGTTTATTTTGTGATGATACAAATGGTACAAAGCTGTATAATAACTTTGTTACGAAACTTTTCAAAAAGAACCGTTCGACCTTCATTTAAAAGGGGTATATATATAAACCAACGTTTTTAATCTTTATGCTACGATTAATTGTAGTATTTGGGGAGCCCATCAGAATACAACAACATTGGTAAATTTGCTCTTTTGACAATACGTTTCACTTTATGACTATGAACATACACAAACTTATGCCACTTAATTTTCTTCAGATTGCAAAGTATGCGTTTATACAGAGTTGAAAAATGTGGCCAAATATGTTCTATTTTTATATTTTCTGAATATCGTTCAAGATTGTAGCATGGAGAAATAATGGATTGTTTCACTTTTTTTTTTTTATCTTTCTCATGTATTTGTAACTATTTCAATCGACAGCAGATACTGTAAAACATGAACTTTTCGCTAGAACTTTATTTTTGCGTTCTTTCACGAGAGCACTCCTTCACGAATTCATCATTTTGCGAGTTCACAGTTCTCAGTTATTAATTTATCATTGATGTTTTATTTCTAAGTAACAACCTTTTATGGTATAGGATGACAAATTAATTTGCCGTAATCCTCTACTTATCATGTTACAATATTACAACTGAAAACAGCATAAATAGAACTCTGGCATTCGGAAGTCCTCGGCAGATTCCGTTACCCTACATCATTCTGCCGAGGTGTTCCGATTGAGAACTCTGGGTGTTAATTGTTATTGTTTATACCTTAGCTGTGTGCAAACGTTGTTCTTTTTCTGTACTGCTGTTCTTGCGACCAAGTCAGTTCCCCTTCTTTATGAATATGTTACTTTCTTGCATTGCATACACTTTTATTGTTAGTGAAGATATCAAAGAATTGTTGTTAAATTGTCCTTCAAAGAATTGTAAAATATGGTTATTCGAATAAAATCTAGGATGGATCTATCTGACGCTTGGTTTGTGTATTCAAATTATAGATTTAAAGCTGTACGTTCACAGTTTCCGGTGAAATAGTTCGCCAAAAGGATAAACTTAAACACAACATGTAAAATAAATGGCTAGAATCAACAACACAAGTAAAAATTAACATAGCAATCTGAGAAAGTCCGCTGAAAATGTGAGCTTAGATTTACGGTACCGCTACACTACTTGTTTATAGTGGAATTTCAAAAGCGTTTGTATCGTTTTATAAATGGGTAGCGCATAATTTAAGAAAATACAGAAATACTTTACAGGATTTTATTTAAGAACCTTTTTATTTGATCATTCGTTCCATAAATACATATTAATTGCAGACAATTCAAAGAACATTGTTATCTTTCAACCAAAATCTGGAAGGCATGATATAATACGTACTTTAGCTGACACATACGGTAAAATTGTTGATTTTGATTTGTTTAATCTCAAATGCACCACACACAAGCTGCAAAAACATTAGTTTGTTTTGTTTTCTTTCAAAGTTGGTTAAACGGTACAGATCTTTCGTGTACACATGGCCATACAAATACAAAAGAAAAACAACAAGAAAAGGCTACCTGTCTACAGATCCCCCTTTAAGGCAATGCATGCGTAACTGCAAGTCAGATTTTATAAACCGACTGCATGTTTAACGTCTTAATGCTAAATTGATTAGGAGTATTAAGGCTAGCACAAAATAATGCCCCTAGTTATCCATTATTATAAATGGCAGTAATTATTACACCCTCCATATAGCCCCGACCTTGCCCTTTGTGACTCCTGTTTGCTTCAAGAACTGAAACACGGAATTACTTACATAGGTCACGCGCACGTGTTACCTGTTGAGAACGTTGTGTATTTTATTGTATGATAACCAATGTACAGATTGCTTTCCTATATATTTATACAGGAAAAGTTGCAAATCGTGTCGGAATCTTTAAGTATTAGGAAAACAACCTGTACATTATTTTATATATCATAAGACGCACAAGTGACCTATGTAAACAAACGCGTGCAATCGCATTTCGCATTTGTAAGTAACAACGCAATGGGCATAGTTCAGAGGATATCATGTCAGAAATAACAAATGCCTACAAGTATTTAATCGTTGAATGAAATACAGTCATTCTCAATCATGATTAATTACTACGATTGAGAACTTCTGACTGTATTTCATTCAACGGTAAAATACCGATATAATATTATATTGATTATTATAAGACTTAGTAAAATACCGTTATAATATTATATTGATTATTATAAGACTTAGTA
>JAUMHA010368879.1:1370-13497 GCA_032359765.1 Saxidomus gigantea | reverse complement strand
AAATCATAAGTACAATGCCTACTTGTGCATGGTCCATGTTTCGGGTCACCAGGTTAAAGGTCAAGGTCACAGGGGCTCGAGATAGTAACATCTTGTGGACGCTAAATCCCCAAAACCCCTGGTCATGATTTAATGATACTTCACAGAAATGATAAGCACCATGCCTAGTTGTGCATGGTCCATGGTTCGGGTCACTAGTTCAAAGGTCACAGGGGATTGAGATAGTAAATTCTTGTGCGCTTTTAATCTCAAAAACGCCTGGTCAGAATTTAATTATACTTCACATAAACCTTAATTTGTACAGGTCAAATAATTGAAGCATCAAATGTTACATTAATTTTATATACTGTGTCAGTGGGGTGTTCGCGGGGTATACATCACCTTCAGTTCTAGTTTTAACTGAGTAAGAATAAATTTTTCATAAGCTTAGGTTCAAATGATGGTTTTTGCTTTATATGTGCACCCTCACAAGTATTAATTAACAATGATTATTCGAGAATAAGATCTAGCCGACTGTCCTGCCTTATTCAAAAGAAAATGAATGTCATACGTAGTCCAAAATCCCATTTAGTATTAGTTTCTCCTTTTTTATATTTTTTATTTGTCATTTTCGAAATGTTTATAATTTATGTCCTTTCGCATGATTTCTATTGCTGTTCCGCTGAATAACAGCAGATGTATGACTCTCCATATAATTCTTTGTGCTTGATTAGAATTTAGCATTTCGAGTGTACTCCTTGGTTTACATGAATTTATTTACATTGGAATTTAATACTCAAGATCATCATTTAGTGCGCATATGTTTCTTTACATTAAACTATTTATCTTTCCTGCGTAGTTAACAGAATGTGACGGCCTCTTGTATAAAAATAATATAAAAAAAATACTGTATTGCATCTCTTCTATTCTTAACATATCCTATAGCCATTTAATGTATAGTGTGAACTAGTGATCCCAAAAAATAAAATCACTGATGCTGCGGAGCAAACCAACGCTATCCGCTATCAGCTAACTTGGAAACAGGAATTTTATGACATAAACAGTAGGGACATAAAACATCACGAACTATTGTTACTATTTATTAAAGCCCAAAGTGGAAAGAGATTTTTTTAACGTTACATTGGCGTGTTAAGTAAACTGTCTGGCTTTATCATCACACATGCTACAATGTAGTTATGGTAAACAATTGGCTAAAACTACATGTATTAACAGTTCCTGTAAACAATTGGCTAAATCTACATGTATTAAAAGTTCCTATATGGGAAACAGTTACATGTACAAAGTGTATCATCATTATATATGAAAACACATGATCAGTCATCATTAGCAAGAATAAGTCATACGTATGATATATTGTTTAGACATGTGGAACATGTTTTTAAATCTATCTATACATTAGCGGTATTTCAAATTAGTTGCAATTACTTTATAAATGCTATAGAGTAGACTTAATAAATGAAAAAGAAGATAATGGATTAAGCACATAATGCTGGATAAATAAATGATCACACGTAAACTATACCAATGTACACAAGATATTTCTGCAGAACACACATTCCCTCATCTCCTCCCCAGTAGCTTCAACGGAAGAAAATACTGAAGATTTAGTGACCCGGAAGTCAATAGAGATCAAAAGAGGTCATCAGCTTCTCAAGAGGAACAATCCTACTGTAGTAAGTTTAGCGAGGTAGTTGAGTAATTGAGCGGGATTGGGTTTTAAGCAGAATGTTGCTGCGATATATTTCCTTTGACCCGGAGCATAGCTTCCTTGTTTCCGACTTTTTCAAAACATATCTAAGTACGGTTTGGTGATATTCTTAATAATTATGTATTCTGTATCAACTTGTTAAAAAAATGGATAATAATTTAGCTTGTTGTTGTTTAAGAAAGCACCAACTGAAAAATAAGGAAACTAAGTCGCAGAAAACATGATACATATACCGGCATTGTGTGGATGAGTTATTAAAAGTTTTCTTCTGTTTTTAGGTGATGTTAAGTTATTCTTTAGTAACCAGTTAGGAAAATAAACTTCCTTCTGATTCATTATATTGAAACTGCAAGTATGTCTTGATTAAATTTAAGTCAAAATACAAATACCAAGATACAGTAAGGATATGGATTCAGTGATGATGCTGTCGATTTTCTTTTCGCTCTTCTTCCAAGTACAGTTTTGTGATGGATATGCGCAGGGTAATACATATTTTCTTATAAGAATTTATTAAATTCATCTATTAATGTTCGATTTTCCAGTAATTTTGTCATCCTGATTGCTGAAAAGGGAAATATGTTGACAAATGTCTGCTGATATTGAGCTAGCGTCCGACCGCAGAACAAAAGCTTTGCACCAATGCATCCCGTTAATATGAGTATAGCATCTTTACTCAAGTAATTTTGTACCATCTGATTGATCTTTTCAATTTTGTTGTTCCAAGATATCTGTGTTTGTGTGAAGAGGTTTCGCTCCTCCATAATAAATATGACCTCGTGCCTATTATAAATATCCCATGTAGTGGCACTGCTGTAGATGGTGTACATTGCACTTTTGCATTATATGTGTACGCAATACTTGTCCAGTCCAATCTACACGGCATTCCCGTAGCAAGGTTTGCATAAACGGAACATTAGTCAATCCCAGAACTAAAGCGCCCTAGGCTTGATCGAACTGAGGTATATGAACTTTACACAGGTTTTTTTTCGTGAGTTAATATTTACATTCTTGTCTGTTATAAACTGATTGATTTTCATGGGTGTGTAACAAGGCCGTCGATGCAACAGGAACTCTATACGCCTTGACACTCTTTCTGATTGATATATCTCTACCCGAGTAGGCTTTGGCGGGACTACCAAAGGCCTAACTGCCATTTGCAATTCTACTTTATAAAAAACTACCAGGTCATGTGAAAGTTCCCACAGCTCAGTGTTTATTATTATATACTTAGAAGCAATAATGTTCTTAGTTTTGAGTGTTTCCCATCATTGAGTTCTTGTCTATGTCCCATTGCATCTGCTTTGATTTAGTTCTTTTGAGAAAAAAACGACTGTCTTCAAATAGGTAATTGGGCGAGATTGTGATCTTTGAAAATAAATATTATTGAGGCCTTCATATTGCCTCTGATTATAGGTGGCAGGTTCGGGAATCAAATCGAATGTTCTTCGGTCAGCTCAGACGTTTCAATGACTTTTGGTCAGGGGATCTTTCTCGAGATAGTTGATGTGACTGTCAACAGCATCAATAATGAGCAAAAGTCATTTTTGTCTGTTTCTGTTCTTATGTGTACCTACTATCCGTGTCTTGAAATGTTAATAAATTTTCTGATTCCTAGGACTCACAAAATTCGTTGCGCACCATAACCATTTAGTGTTATATAATTTAAACGATTTACGAAATAACTGAACTAAATGTCTCCTCATGAGACACTTTAAAGCGATTAAGATAAATTTGTGAACTTAGTATGTACATGAGTTAAAAGCATCTAACTTCTATTTCAGTAAATCTATTTAGCATATTTCATGGTATTTCTTTATTTGAAATATAACACGTGAAACAGTTTGTTACTGTTTACATAGTTTAACCAATCTTCTTTAGGTTGTAAAGCAAGCGTGACTTCCTATGTCCGTGAAGGATCAAATGCAGAGCTCACAACTGAAGACTTACAGACAAAACACACTCTAGAATTTGTTCACATGAGTTTTGGATTGAATAAAACTATTTTTGAAGTCTGTGTTGTCGATAGTTATGGATTAGAAAATGCTCTGAATGAGAACGCGTCACTCGAGAGAAGAATAAATGTGACTGTTCATGATCAGCATAGACTTACAATACTTCTCAAGGAAATAAAACCATCCGATAATGGCACTTATCTTTTAATGGCTGATAAAAGTCCTGATATGTGTTGGACATTGTTTGTGATTGGTAAGTAAAGAATGAAATAATCCATTGTCTTATATGGGAATCGATCAGTCCATTTGTAAACATCATTTTCGATACGAAGACTTTGAATCTCGAAGTCAATGAATATTAAGCAAGTAAACCAGCCGAATAGAAATGTATCAGTATTCTTTCTTCTAAGTACTGTTTCTGTAAAGAAAGTTTAGGTGAAAATATTTTCAAAAAGCATATCTATATATACTGTAAATATGTGTAAATGACACATTTTTATTGGATATATTTTCCGTTCACAACTATACTCGTCCGTATCAGATAAGGGTAAGTATAGTGACATGATTAAGTGTGAACAGATTTGACTTCAGTTGTCAAAATATGTTTAAGTTTAAATTTCCTCTCGTTTTTATATATTTTACATCTTTGCTTATTCAGATGGATTTGAAATTCGGAAATCAGGATTCACTTTTACATTTCTGAACGAGACATATAATTTAGACCACTCCATTTATAGTCAGATAATTTTCTTTCCGATAAGCATAGTTTCAATTCGGAATTTCATAATAAGACCTTAGGTATTTTTTACTGCAACCAGATTTCTGTAAACAATTTTCGTTTAAGTCAAAGGAAAACGCAGATCTCACCACAGTGGATTAGTACATGGATATTCGGAACATTACAGATGTTACCGTACAGGTAATCTAAGGATCGATACCCCATTGTAATTTCTAATGTATATCATGTTGTTTATTTATGGTGTAAACTGCACTGTGCACTGATTGTGATCAGCATTTGCACTTCTTTCCTAACAATGTCTGAACTGTAAACTCCTTTTCCCGTTTTATCGTACGGATCAAACGCTGCATGGGAAAATAAAGATTTATTTACAGGTATAGAGATGGAAATTCGAAGTCAACACATGTACATAGCAGAAGGGACGTATTTACGTCTCAAAGGAAACCCGGCATCTTCTGCTGTTGATGCTCTATCTCAGAACATCTCCGTAGTCTGGCTATTTGACGGACTAAATGAAACCGAAACAGACAATTTCTACGTGACGGGAGACTGGATGTGGATACCACGTGTTGCACGTGAGCAAGACCAAAAGAATGTTACATATCGCGTAAAGCATGGCGATGATGTGAAACAAGTCAATTTTACTTTGAATGTTTTCTGTAAGTACACTTTTTATACATGTACACAGTATCCACCTTTCTGAGATCAAAATCAAAAGTTATATTCGTGCAAATAATGACGTTTATTTTATGGTGAAACTTTCACTTTGTGAAGATACATGTAGTACGATACATTTTGCTTATGTTCTAACGAAAAAGTTACATTATACACTCAAAGGCAAAAGAAATGCAACCTTTTTCATTTTCTATATTCAGCATGGATCATATCTTTTTCTTACGCACAAAGACTTGACAATGATGCCCTATAGCACACGCGAATCGAACGGGAAAAATATAACATATAAAGCCGAAGCCGGTGATAGATTGGTGTTGATTGTAAATCTTACTTTACAAGTTGAGTGTAAGTACTAGTATAAGGTTGATTTTGTGCCTGCTTGATTTTTTGTATTAAAAAATAATTGCTTATACCTAAATTTTGTAAACTAGTAACAGTAACCCTGTGACGACCAGTGGTTACTGAATTAAGGTGATTTTGTTAGGTGTTAAATTAGATTATCACAACATGAACAATAGAATGGGTTTCGCTTTTTATTCAGAATATGCGAGGGTTGAACCAGAAATAACCGGACTGTTTTATTACTACGCCATAGGTTTTAGTAGCGAGATAAAGGTCACATAATTTATGTTCAATCTCTTTTTGACCATCTTTGAAACTTTCATTCATTTTTTACAAAAAAAACATTCAATATACATACAAATGCAGCGGGCATGTAACACGAAGGCGGCGATATTCAACGAACTCAGAACTCATCGTTTGCTGATGTTGTACTCGGTAAACTACTTTCTTTTAATTCATAAACACACGAGGAATCCACCTGGTAACGATATTATATCTAAACCGGACCTGGTAAAGTGCATGATACCATACAAACTCCCATAACTATACCCAGTTTGACCGCAAATCTCCATTTCTCTCGTATATTGAACCGCATGTCACTATTAACATCATTGATTGTTTAAACCAACGTTACGTCCGACAAACTGTAACATGTTTGCCCTATTGCATCTGCTAAGAGGACTGTGCCTTCTCTAAATCTCCGATTCTACTCGAATACCTATGAAAAGGGCTGGGTTTATTCTCCAGATGTCTTTATTATCATCTCTAACGTTTCAGTAGTTAAGTAGCCAAGTCAGTAGTAAAATTTATTAAAAGTACTTTGATTCTGATAACGCTGTACAATTATTCGCAACTTGTTCTAACAGAAACGACAATGACGGTGATATTTTGTTCAAAATTTTGAAATCAGAAATACAAGAAATGTACGTGCAACTTTACGTATTACTGATTGTTCAGTCATGCTCCCTGGTAAGCTGAGGTCGGTTATAGATTATAGAAACGCTGAAAATTGCTTTCCGTGTTTCTGAGAAAATTATCATTTTGTGAAGACTTGTATGACAAATTAAAGTTTGTATGTTTTTGTATGTGTTTGTATGTAAAATTTAAATTTAAATATTGAGTAATTAAAGAAATATAACAACAGTTCGCTTATTCCTTGATAACCCCTCATACACTAGCATTACCTCGTTGTATAGGACAATCACTAAATTAGTACATCCCTCACTATTATCTTTAGATGGTCCCTCATGGCCCCTAACGTTCTTACCACCAAAGACTGCATACTATCTATCACCGGGAGACACGTTACCGGAAATAACGTGCGAGGTGGACTGTAATCCTTCTTGCAACATAAGCTGGGGAGAATTTAAAGTGTAAGTGTATATTAAGTATATTTTAAATGGTAAATTCGTAACACTATCAACCTTTGAACAAAACTATCATTAATTTTATAAAAGTTCTTTTCATCTATTTTTGCATTATTTCTCTGATGAATTAACATAATAAAATACCATTTTGTAATTGAAAGTTTAATTACGTAAGGAAGTATAACTAGATTTTCATAAAGTTCTTTTAACCATACAACTGTTATGTCGGTGTGTTTTAGTTTGATTGTATACATAAATATCAGATGTACGCAGTTTGTATGTTCTAGCCTTCAAGAAGAAAGAGACGCCAAATCCTGCGTCAAACAGAAGCGCTGTAGCAGCTGTGGGGTGTCTATGTGTTTGGAGGGACATATATTATTCCGAGTGTCTGTGTGGTCGGAGGCACAAATAATATGCTGAGTACAAATAACATTCCCAGTGTCTATATGTACGGAGGCACTCATAACAATCCGAGTGACTATGTGTTCGGCGGCACAAATAACATTCCCAATGTCTATGTATTCGGAGGCACAGATATCATTCCGAATGTCTATGTTTTCGGAGGCACAAAACAACTATTACCCATTATAAAAGAAAGGAAAAATAGCAACAATTGTAAAAGAATGGTAATGTTCTTTTATCAGAATGTTGACTTGAGCAAATCTGGCATTATGGATCACATTACTATGTCAATAACCACATTTTATAGCTATACATAGTTCCCACATTAATAATATTTACCATTTACCTCCCTTGTTCTGAATAGACATATTGGTTGGCCATTTTCCCTTCAAGTTAAAAGTATTATATTTAAAGCTGCCCTGTAAGTATTGGATTAGAAAACTGTTAAGTCCTCTGAAAGGGATTAAGGGTACAAACAGCTTATTCAAATACGCCTTTCCTAGCAATAAAATATCATGCACTTACACTAGTCTTATAACGACTCTCATGTAATGATTTGTGCAGACATTCAAGAAATTAACACATCAATTTAACTTATTTACAAATAAACTCTCCCAAGGGGAGCGGCGGTGTAGAGGTTAAAGTGTCTGCCGCTCATCTCATAGGTTGCGGGTTCGGGCCTTTCTGTGCTCACGACCGTACCTCCTCATGTGACACCAGTACTAGGTTTTTCCAGGAAGCCTGACTCGAGAGTGATTTGACATGCTACAAGCTTCCTTCACAATCGAGCTAAAATAAATCAGTACCAATTAACTTACAAGTTCTTATCTATACTTTAACCACAAAATGAATGTAAAGCATATTCCGTTCAGAATTTTGTGTTTAATGTAGATATTATTATTTTAAGTATGTGCGAATGGGTGATCCTTAATCGCTAATTTACATTTGTTTTTTTATATTCATCCCAGCTCTTTGACTATATTTGTTGTGCAACCACCCATCATTTTAATGACAAATTCCGTTCCAAGACCTGGCGATATCTAACAGACTACACTCTATAGGCATTTCTATACATACAAATACATTCGGGCATACATTAAAGCTATCCTGTCCCCTTCATGTATTAGTATTGGATTAGAAAACTGTTAAGTCATCATACATCAATAAATGATACTTCCATTGGTCCTTGTCCGTGAATCCTGTGCCATCTAATAGAAAAGAACTAACAAAACACATATATCATAATTTAATCATACTACTCCAGTACTCACAAAACCTCATAAGTGTCGGGGAGATGAGTGATTCTCTGTCATGGCTTAATCATTAGAGGATTAAAAAAGAAATGGTGATTTTTCTTTTTCCTTGTGATCATGTATGACATAACCAACTATTGGCCTGTGTATTGTCGAGGCAGACACTGAAAGAACAAAGATCAGTATAGAACGAACAATCATCTTTTTTTATGAACGCTAAAATAGAAACAGTAGGAAATTCAGTTAGACAGATCAGAAAGAGACATCTGCAATGCAATGAGCTGTATATATAAAAAATAACAGTTATTGCATGGAAGTAATTGAATTGCATCTCAAATGGATGGTACTAAACCAAATTAGGGTTCGAAGAAACAGATAATCAAACGCAAAAAAGCGGAAAATTGACGTTCCTGTTCATGCTAGAATCTTCAGGGGGTACATTTTGTATATAACATGAGCAGAAGTATGCATCTTCAGGCGATTTTGTGAATTGTTTCATTAATTCTATCCATATAAACCTTTTATTATCAAGAGATACAAGTTTTAAATGACCTTTTAAGGTTTCCTTGAGGTAAACAACCACGCTGCTGCTATTGTATTTTCTTTCTGTATTAAACATTGGTCGGGGCAGTTTAGATGTTCAAAACCTTCAATTTTCATATTTGTCGACGTAGATGTTTGTTTTACTATCAGTTTATCAGGAAATTGATTAAGTTTCATTACAATAGGCCTACTTTTAGAATTGTCAAACCTATTGCCAAGATGGTGAACACCCTCCATTTTAATGGTCGTCTGAGCATCCTCTATTTTCAGAGTGTTTTAACAATAATCTAGCACAGTTTCGGCAAACTTCTCTTAAGAGCCTTTTCTCGGGGTATGTCACTCGGGGAAACCACAGCAAAAGAGATTGTCCCTCATGGAGCGAGATTAAAGATCAATGTCGTCATCAGAGAGAGAATTAGATGAATGATATTAATCTTTTAGTTATGCGTTCCTTCTCGATCTTTCAAACTTTGTCTATCTTAGATGTCATGTCATACTTGGTAGTCGAAATATCTGCTAACTTCAACTTGAGTTATTTGGGAATTCAATTGATGAATAGATGATTCTAACAATGAAACACGAGTATCCATACAGGATATCTTCTGCCATAAAGTTGCAAGTTGTTGATCAATTAAATATAACTTACTTAGCCTTGTACATAAAGGTAAGCTTATCAAAAACTACTTGTGCAGTTCGATTGACTTCTTATGTGTTTGGAATCATCTTCTGTGTTTTAAACTTAATTCATAGCCATTATTTGACATGGTCATTTTGAAACGTAATATAACCGGTAATATGTAACACAATAACTGTTTTTCGTAGAGTTGTCAGTAATGATGCGTGATTGTAATACTTGTTGAGGTGTTTATTTGTGTATGACGATATTCCCGGGGTTGACCAACTAAAATTACTAAGTTAAACATTCTTTCGGATGAGACTCAAAAACAGAGGTCCCATGTATGGGTGCTATACACCTTGAATGTATAAGAACCAGGGGTGTCTATGGACTTGGTACGCTTTCTGTATCTTGCACTGTCCTCGTAAACATGTTTTCGTATTATATCAAAATAGTTGGTTGAATTTATCCATAACAAGTGAAAAACCTTGTGTAATGATAGTTTATATTCAGCATAAATTAATGCTAACGAAATAATGCTTATGTTTTACCCTTAAAATAAATTAAATGTGGGTTGCAAATTCATGTACAATAAGTTTCCGTTTACGTTCCCACTTAATTACTTAATTAATTTTGGCGTCATTGCCTGTCTGGTTTTTTTAAACAGTTTGGAGTATTTTAATAGATATTGGTAGATATATTAACTACTATAAGGGAATGCTGCCCTGCAATTTGTGGTTTGATTGCCTCAGTAGCACTAGAGCTGTGGTCATTTTAACTATTTTCCTGTATCTTTCTGTTACCCATAAATACACAATGTACTTAAACATGTACACACTTATGATATATTGTTGACTACTTGAAGAAAACCCCGTCGAAGTATTAAGTACTGTAAGGAAATGTAGGCCATCAAGTTTCAGTCAGAATGCATGTATACATGTACAATACCAGGTCTTGGTATCTATTATATATTCCGGTTTAAAAAATTCAAATTCATTTTAACTGAAAGTGGTATTTAGAATTATGTTTTGCATTAGACAAATAGTCACCTCGTTAATCTATATCAACATGTCTTAAACAAGACTGATCACTGAAAAGAATGGGGCCCAAGTGGAGGTTGTCTGTTTTCTTTTTAATGTAAATTTGAGATATATTACTCACATACTGCATTACGAAATTTAAGTTGCACCAAACGGGAAGAAAATACATGTATTATGAATATACTCATTGTGTAGATGGATGACTAAAACATCTTTCATATAAATGTTGAACGATATAGAACGACGCTTTAAACTATATCTAGGTAAAGAAAATGTATATTGAGTTATTCCGTCTTTCAACAATAATAACATCGACGTTATACTATTATTAATACATTTTACACACAAAGAAACGCCAAAAACCAAGACGCAATCATTTTCATATTTAGCACAGGTTATGTTACGACTCTGCTAAAATTGTAAAATGGACTTTTTCATGTTCAGTTTGCACAGAACAACTAAATGCCAAAGGGTTGCAGCCTGAAATTAACTGTCGTGAGTGATGATCATTATCAGACTGCAAGGATGTGCAAAATGTTCATTTATCTGCCCTTTGTAGCAAAGGCACCATGAATTTGTAACAGCATGGATACATGTTAAAAACTAAAATGTAGCACCGGCAACGACTTCATCAAGAAATTTAAAGAAACATACACTTCATTGTAATTTAAAGAAATTAAAAGAAACATACACTTCATTGTTACACGCATTGTTTGTCCTTTGATTATGTATGATTCATTAAACTAAACCACAATCTATGTCTTGATTATGGTTAGACAAAATACGGCTGAGATGGTATATGTATTTTCTTAATACGACTTCTTCTGGAGATGACAGTGGCATTTTCATGGAGTCTTTTGACTCAATAGAAGACTCTCGTAGGGGAATAACGTTTTACAGCCCGTTGCTCGAGAAAAGAATGAATGTGTCTTCTAAAGATATGCGTAGTCTCAGTATACTTCTCAATGACATAAAACCGTCCGATAATGGAACTTATCTTTTAAGGGTTGGTGGAGTTTCGGAAATCTGTTGGACGTTGTTTGTGATCAGTAAGTATATCATATATTCTTATATGCTACATGTATTTCTTAATGGTGTAGAAAGTACGCTGAGCTCTCTTCCGCACGCAGGCTCATTAACAAAGACCTTGAACTGTGCAATCATTTTTGTTTATCTGTTAAGAGGGGTTTATATGACATGTGTTAGCACGTGTATTTTTATTACATGTGTGTTTAATCTACCAAATACTTTTAATGAATTTGAGTCCATATGTTCTATTTTTTTTATGTTTTCATAGGCTACATACTTCATTAGAAAAAGTAAAGGTACAATTACTTCTTGATATTTCAACAGTCTGTGACATTGAATCGAATGAGTTGGGAATATCAGTGAAAAGATGATGAAACATTCGTACTGGAACAACGTATATGCTTTTAAACATTTATGCTTTTACATTTATGCTAAAACCTGCCGTGTAAACAGCTATTAAG
>JAUMHA010368868.1:0-13497 GCA_032359765.1 Saxidomus gigantea | reverse complement strand
ATTGAAATACGTTATTTTGCTCTTATTTTGCAAAATTGTATCAGAAAGTGGTAGAAATGAAGAGAATGTTTTGAAAACAAATTAACTCGTACCCTACGTAATCATTTATTTGAAGTGTTACTAAAATAATAAATAACGGGACTTTCGAAAATTGTTTTATTTTCATCATGTAAATGACAAAAATATGCTTATTTCAGTTCAACTTAGGTACTTTAAGGCAAAATAGACCCTCAAAAATCGAATTTAGGTTTGTAGACACGCTCATAAAATTTGTTAATTTGCTTCCGATTGTTACGATTTATGTACAAAAAATTTCTGTGTTAATTTATTTATCAAGGCGATGGAATTTCTGATCAAGTGACAGTAACAATTAACTGAATTTTGAGGAGACTACATTAGTTACTCGAACAACAATTTAGTTAATTTCAACTGTTAAACATCTGAAAATTATACAATATTGACTTTTGAGCACTATAACACAGATCTCAATAAAATAATGATAAATTCCAACCTTTGATTACATATCAGTAACGATACCTTTTGTTCCTGGTTGGAAATATAAGTTTTGAAACATGTAAGTTTTGAATCAAAAGGTACGAGTTGACTACAAAGGGTACGAGTTGACTCTTTGAACCGTACGAGTACGAGCTGATAAAAAGATATACCACTGAGAACATAACATGATATTAATACGTACATTGTATGTCTGAGGTATAACACACTCAATTTTATATGTACAGTACTGAATTTATAAATAATTGCTTCCGGTAAAAGATAAATTCTCCTTTGAAAAGAGTTTAGATACATTCTTATTTATTTACGAATCACCCAAGGTTGACTTACCGCTAACCGTTGGCATTTTGCATACGTGTTCGGGAAATCTTGACCGATTTTTGCCCTTCTCCTTTCTTAACTGATATTCTCACATTCAGCCTGGTTTGTTATAATCGCCGGAAGACGATAATAGTCAAGGTCAGTCAATTTGTTCTCGTTACAACTATCCAATATGAAGAAAGAAGAAAGAAGGATACTACCGGCATGGCTATGGTAGGGATGGAACCCGGGGCCTTTCGATCCTGAAGCAAACGCGCTACCACTGTACCAGGTCGGCTCCACGATTCGTTAATGCAGGCTTCAGACTGTCCCGTAATTGACACCAGATGGCTATACGAATATGGAATTTTGAATTTCGGGCGAAAATGGCCCCGAACTTAGTTAACAGCCAATCAACAGCCGAACCAAATACGATGCCTACAGAAGGTCACACGATGGCATCCGAACCACACACGAAGGCAACACGAAAATGTGAATTTTTATGAATATGTTTACCCGCTAGACACACGAAGGCCACGCGATTGCTACACGACGTCGTTTTGAGAGTACGATGCGTTAGAACTACGTGGTTTGTGGTCCTCAGCAATACTCGGGACTTGTGTGCCAGAATAGAGAATTCTCTTCAGGGAGATTGAATATGTTTTTCGGACTTTCCAATCCCTCCTTCAGTTCTGACCCATTGTAGATACTTGCATCGTTGCTGGAGCCATCATAACCGATATCAATCCAGAGAAACTTGTAGTCTGCGTCGGCCAGGGCCATGAGGACAATGGAGAAGAAGCCCTTGTAGTTTCTGTACACAGAGCTAGTATTCCAAGGACAGGTGACCGCCACATGTTTGCTATCCAGAGCACCACAACAGTGTGAAAATTGTCATTTCTTCAAAGACTGCTCAGCAATGGTGGTCCATTCTCGAGTTGTAGTAGGACACTGGATCACCTCAGCAACAAACTCGGTTATGATGGCATCTCAGACTTCATTAATAATGAGAGAGATGGTGTTTGGAGCAACTCTAAAGTTGTAGGACAGGCTTGGATAATTGTCACCGCAGGCCAGGTGTCGTAGAGTGATGGACAGCTTGATACCAGGAGGGAGATACTTCCTGTACCATGTGTCCTTCTTCTCCATTCTGCCTTCGACCATTCGCAGGACCTCATCGTAGAGGCCTTTGGGAAGTCTTGTTTAGTTGTAGAAAGCCTTCTCATCTTCTGTCTTCAGCTCATTTAGTAGAGTGCTTAAATGGCCATAGGGTTCTCTTCTTTTGTCAGGCAGCCATTTCCTGACCCACATAGCCCTCGGCTTCCTCCTTCAACTAAAATAAAAAAAATGAAAGCAAAACAAAATAAGTACATTGTCGGATGTTAGAAAGGCAAATAGCAAGAAATTGCAAAGTGAAATAAGACAATTTTTACCTGTAAGAGGAGGTGCTGGGCCTGTAAGAGTTGCTCATCATGTTCTCTGAGGTGCATCAAAAGAAGCAATTCTGCTGCCTTTTTCCTGGTTCTCTCATCATCAAAGTATGCCATTCTGCAGGAACTGTGCTCTGTAGAGTTGCTCAGGACTGACAGTGGAAGAGGCTCTGAGGCTTGCCTTTTATATGTCCACGTTACCATGACACATGGGAAACGCTTGAGCTATTCCAATTTGGCTGTCTGCGCCGACACCGTGATCATGTTATCGTCCCCTCGCATCGTGTTGTCGTCCCTTCGCATCGTGTTGTCGTCCCTTCGCATCGTGTTATCGTCCCTTCGCTTCGTGTCATCGTCCCTATGCATCGTGTTATCGTCCTTCGCATCGTGTTATCGTCTTACAAATGGACACTGTTCTCGTCCCTTCGCATCGTTCTGTCGAATGTACTTCAAAATCCACTTGGTCGAAATAATGGCACAGTAGTCATAATCCCCTCAATGGATTTTACAAGTAGAAAAGCACTTATCGAATGAAAAGATTTTACAAAAAATGTACTAAATGTTTTATTTGTCTCTAGTTTTACTTTACTATATGCCTAGCGAATGATTAGGAATTTTTTTTATTGGAAATACAATGTAAAATCCATTGAGGGGATGATGACCACTATGCCATTTTTGGACCAAGGGGATTTTGACCAAGGGGTTTTTGAGTGTCTCGCGCTCTATCATGTCGTCGTCACTTCGAATCGTGTTATCGTCTTATCGTCGCTTTCACGTATAGTGTGTTAGAGTCGGGAAATCTGTGTCAAGTTTTCGTCATTCTTTTACATACTCGTAAACATATGCTAACTTATAACAGAAAATACCTCAGAAAGAAACGTTTGACAACTTTCGTGTGATTTAACGCAAAACATTTATCTCGGTACTAAAAGTTGTCATTTTCAGCAGGCTGTTGAAAACGTTTTGTGTGAGGTATGGACTTCAACTTTGTTTAAATATGTTCTTTATAGCCTTTCGGCATGACGACTAAGTAGCCTTCGTATCTTAACCGAGGACACACACGTGTGGTTAGAACTCTCGTGACAAAGTGTGATATTTTTACTTTAGAATTTGGCGAAAAGTGATATATTTGATCTGGTATAAATGTCAGTTTTACGTGTAATAAGGTTTAAAAAAGCCTTGAGATAGTAGATGAATATATATTCTAAGTAAAAATGATATTTGGCATATGTTCGTCCGTGTGTGTGAGTTATAACACCAGATACAGCTCCTTTCGAATACAGCTCTTTTAGTATATGAAAATTCGAATAAAGCTCACTATATTTAACCAAATGAATGATAAAACAGAGTCTCAAAATAAGCCAAAGAAACCTCAGAATTATGGAACGAACATAACTGAAAACCAGTCAAACCATTGTCTCCCGCAGTATATACGTTTCACTGCATTACACTTAAAGGGCCCTGGCTTAAAGAGTCATTAACGGACTTTTTGGCAATTAACATGGGTCCACAAACAGCCTTTAATCAAATTTTATTACAATAAGACTGGTTAGAATATAAAAATACCTATTCACATATATAAAAATTTGCAATCTACCAAAATTCTAGCTGATTCTGCATAATCATAGCCTCTTGATTTTATTGTGTATCAATAAAGATTTATATTGCAAAAAATTCGACCCATCATTGTTTTAACTAGCAATTAACTAGCAATATATATGTCTCTATAACAAACAGGGTCAATATTATGTTTCGTTATTGTGATGCCTTACTAAAATCTGATTGCTTGGGCTTAAGCCATATGTTTTATTCATACCCCTTTCATCCCATTTTACTTGCTTCAGCCTCCTATAGAGTGTAATTGTCCCGACACAATAAGAATTGATTTGTTGGACCTAGCTGTTTGTCGCCGACTTAGAGAAATGTTGTTTATTTCATAGTAAAGCTCTTTATTGGTAACTCGTTTTGTTTTGTTTATTTTGTATCATAAGTACACAGTGACAGTGTTTTCTAGTCTTTAAATAGACCGTACTGCATTACCTCCCTTTATCAATGACTATAGTAGTTATTTATTATTCATCTATAATAATCGTAGCAAAAATATTTTAAGCACAAATTACATCTTATTAACACAATAAAACGTTTATTATAGTGAAAAAGTGAAAATATCTAACTATTGTGCTAGCTGTTTTATTAATTAACAACTATGAATATATAAAATAGTTTCAGTTATTTCACAGCACGGACGGAATGTGATCCTAATTAGTAATAACGCTCACCTGAGTTATTTACTTAGGAAATTTTGAAAGACTGCTAATACGGTGGTCTACAGCACAGGGGTATAAAATCAAAATGCGAATTAGAGTGCTAAATGAAATACGGACGGGGCAAAGATATGTGTTGGTGTTTGGATACGAAAATCAATACCGAACCTGTTAGTTTGATAATAAACATAGTATTTACCACCAAAAGAAATGTACTTTGTTGTATGTGGAACAGACCCTGAAAGTTAGCCTGGTCACAAGGCCCTGCAATATATCTTTTAGTAATAAATATCTATCAGTTTTGTTCTAGAACCAGTCTACTATCCAGCGCCGATTTCAGGTGCCCCGCTGTGCACAGCAAAATCATATAAAATAGACTGGAAATAGTTCATGAAATATAGTATATAGAAAAAAAAACATAAATCTTATCAGACTAGTAACTAGTCTACCTGAAGGTATTCGCGCCAAAACGACGTGGTCGGGGATTTATTTCGTACCTTTCGTTTCAGATAGGACCTGGAGCCGAATCTTTTATGGATACAAAACGATTTGGTTAACACCTTCCGGCATATTTATAATGTTGACATTTTTTTACAACCACGAATCTAAAGCAAAACAAGTCTAAAGTCTAGAAAGCGTTTTAATAAAGAAAAACACGGTTGGGATTTTACGTAGTGAAAAACTTAAAAGTTTGTGTTTAACTGCAGAATATTACAAAACAAAATTCCATAGATTCAAACCGCACATCATCATTAATACACAAACTACCTGTATGAAAATTGTATTTCCGCTGTACATAACATGCGGATATCTTTTGTCATGATTCCCTCCAGTTACAGAATAAAGGTCCCAGTATGTTAAAGACACACAAAAGTTCTCAATCAGATCTACTACTTCCACCATAAATTACTTCTTCTTGAGGACGGATATCTTTTGCGACCGTTTGTTTCTTTTTCTTCTTTTTCTTCTTTTTCGTTCTCCTTTTCCTTTTCTTCTTCATTTTCTGTCGGATAACATTTATTCCAATCACACCATTTGTCAGTGCATACTGATGTTATCTGAAACATTTAAAACAAGAAAATTCAGTGCATTTTGTATAATATACTCCGCCAAATGAAGCAAATAACTAAAAAATAACAACTAGAAAGTGTCTGTATCCGAAAATAAGGCATTTTAATTTTTTTACTATCCCACTGGGGCCTCATCTCCGATTGTATCTTTTTCATTAAGTGACAGTCATAAAAAACTTAATTGTTTGTTTCAGACATCAAGGAGTGATATAACCCTTCAAAGTGACGATCATAATTTTTAGAAAGACATTCGTCACTGAGTTATACCCTAAGTAAAATGAATATCCAAAACTTATGACTCTGAATATAGCATTTTATTTCAATTGAATAAAGATAATCCGGAAAATCTGCAAGTCCACCATTTCTGTATGTGTACATGTATATATTGATTTCAAAGTGTCAATAAGAGAAATAGCCCAGATTAACTAATTTTTAAACGATTTAAACAATCTACTGTGTTTTCAGCATCACTCTTGGCCATTACCCAATATGGCCATTTTGAAGGGTTACATAACTTTAAGCTTCTATTAAGAATAAATTTGAGGGGATGTAGGGGCTGGATAATAGAAACGGTGATCATTAAGTTATTTGAGCAATTGTTACGAATCGGAATAATACGTACCCCGTCGTAGCAGTAACAGACGTTGCATCCGTCATAGTAATATTCCCTTGGTGACACAGACTTGCCATGGCAATCCACACACGATTCTAAGATAAATCAAATGAAACAAACCGGAAGTTAAAGTCCCAGGAGCACAATTACATGTAGTTTTTATTTTACCAAGAAAGATATCTTATCGACATAAATTACCTGTACCAAAATTATTCCTAACTTTGCTGTTTAAATTGATAAGTACATGTTAGAAATATAGCGCAGTAAATGTTTCAATGATATTGAAAAAAGTAAGAAAGACTTTCTGGCAACTCTTTTTCGCGAGGAAACGACTTGAATACGAAAGGAGGACATATGTCAACATTGTTTAAGAGTGAATAGAACATGGTTCTGTCATCAGCCTTCATGTAACAGTAAATTTATTCAGTAATTCAAAGCGATTTTGCGACTTTAAGAAGATAAAAATATAGACTAGAAGATAACTGATATTTTCTTTAGTCAGGTTATCAACTACTAAAAAATGTTCATAAAAAAGATAAACAAAAATGAAAAATGCCTTCCGCACATCGTAAAAATAACATTTAAAGAAAATTGAAATATCTGCATTTGAAATTTAGCACGACCCTAAAAGTAAAATGCAAATATGATATTAATGAAGTCTATGTATGCGTATATATACGACACCACTGAAATGTGTATTCGTATAATTGATATCCATCTTCAAGAGAAAAAAAAGGATATAAGTACTGATATAAATTACTCCAAAAGAGTTTGTTTAGATCTGCTGTCAATAACTACTTGAGCCCCTGTTTATATTCAGACTGCTCTTCTTTACAGTAGTTTCTTTCTACTGTAGCCTTTTAAATTTTTTTTTTATAAACTTGAAAGGGCAATTGGCGTTACTTACCTGGGTCATACGGTATATCTGAAAGAATAGAAAAAATAATTCAAATTAATTTATTAATTTATTAATAATCAAACATTAAAGAGTCCGAATAGAATATGTAAAGTGAAACAGAATGAAAATAGTTTTCTGTAAAATTCTACAAATGCTTCTTTCAAAACGGATATATAGGCTTATAATCCATGCAACACATCCAAGAATAATAGAAACTTTATTTGAGTACACGTACTCTCTTGAGCTAGTGTAGAAACACACATCAAGAAAACCACGAACAAAATAGACGCTGTGATGTTCGGGATGCTGTTCACCATTTTGCAATGAAAACCACAAGAATAATAAAACGCATGCAAAAGTTTCCGTTTTAATTTAAATTGCATCCAAGATGTAAAAATTAAAGCGATAAATTGTGTTTAGTATATGTCATTCTGAATATATGTCATGATTTTTTTAAAATCGCAAACGTGATCTGAATATAAGGCTTTAGTAACGTTGATTTATATGTCTGTACTAACACTGAAGGTCCGTACTCACATTTTCACCCGACATGTTTACTTTAGAAAACTAAAAAAAAAAATATTCAATTCTCGTGATAAAATCTGGCAGCCATGAACATGTATTTTGATTGATTGAACATACAGGCCAACTGAACTTTTATTGAAATAACACATTTCCACGTTTTTTTTATACTAATTTATTTATTCTCGATTGCGAAACAAGTTGTTACAACTTATATTAATCGGTCTCGAGACTCATTCCAGATGGAATCAACCTCGAAGAGAGAGAGGCAATGTGGAAATATATAGTGTCTTGCATAAGGACACTACCGACATGGCGATGGTAGGGATCGAACCCGGGGCCCCTCGATCCTGATGCGAACGCGCTATCATTGCGCCACGGCGGGTCGACCACGTTGATAGAAAAGCTTCATATGTTTCACCGTAGCAAGGACCGTCCGTGACCATGTAAGGTTCAAGGCGTTGATTCTCCCCGGTAAATAATGTATCTTGTATTAGGTAATATCCTGCTGAGATGGCAGAAAGCAGGAGCTCTAAAAGACAGCTAGAGAGAGAGAGAGACAGACAGACAGAGAGACAGAGAGACAGAGACAGAGACAGAGACAGAGACAGAGACGGAGACGGAGACGGAGGGAGAGAGAAGACAGTTCATTTCCAATCCAAAAATAAGGTCTTAAAGGACGATGATCACCTTGGATGTAACAATTAATCGCAGCACATGTATACATTATGCATTACAAAGACTTGTTAAGAAATTATGTGTGTGCAAAATTACGAAATGTTAGTAATATGTTTAATGGCAGTTGTGGTAAGAATATCGATAAGAAGAAAGAATGAAGATATAACCTTTTTAACGGTACTATGTATTGATCTAGTTAGATCTGTATAGCAAACTATCAAACACCCCAGTCAAACACGGATAAATTAATCATGCAATATATATGAATGTAAGATCTAAATATTTTTGAAGAACGGTAAAACAAGGAAATGAATTCTCGCAACAATATACTAGTACAACGTTACAACCACACAAAAGGAAGCATAAACCAAAAGTGAAGTCAACTATCATAGTTACGCATTACCTCCCTTTACTATTTACTTTTAGTTATTATCAACTTTGCATCAATAACAATTTGTATAATAAAAAAACAATTAAACGATTTTGTCGAAAAATAATTAAAAGATTATTAAATGAAGTACAAGATAAAAAAGGGTAAGAAGAAACCCTTCAAACTATTATGACTCTTACATTTATATACAGCTTGCAACGAATTTCAGTACGGACATTGAGTGGTCACAATTAATTATAACGCTCACCTGAGTTTATATACTTAGGAAATTTTGAGAGCTACCGTTTTAGGTAGCTAACACGAGAAAATAGTACAGAAGAGTTACCAAGACAGTCACGTGCATCAGGTACAAGAACTTAATTACTCGAAATAAAGTCGAGAAAATATAATTACTCTACATTTATGACCAACATTGATTTAGTTTGGCGGTAATGTCAACAATATTAAGTTGATAGATATTTACGTACTAAAATTATAAAACCATGCATTCAAGAAAGACTGAAAACGCAAGAGTGTTTATTGACATTATCCAGTTATTATATATAAGAGGATTTCAATGCATTCTACTTTCATTGGCAGTTGAAAGGTTACCAACTTCTGTTCAAAAGCGACGGCCGCGCCGAACAAAAAGAAAATCTTGAATGAAACTGGATTTTAAACACAAGGGAAAATGGCACTAATTATCAATTTAGACTACATTTGAGTAGACGGTGATTTGATGGGTTAGCTTTTATAAAAAAAAGCTTGAAAGCGGCTTGCGGTTTTTTTGGAATAAGAAAATCAGTTGTATAGACGAAACAAGACCGCGTTCGGTTTTATATCAATGCAGTACGCAGTGCAGGGTTTCTATCTGATTCTAGATTCTTGAACAATGTTAACAGAAAGCGGCTCGTTTGGATTAGGTAAGAAAATGAAACAATATGTTCTGTCGTACCGAGTTCAGTTTTATTTTTAGATCAATGTACCTATTTACTGCCACAGACACTTGGAGTATGGAGACCCAACCTCATTTATCACTACATTACATCTACAGTCATACAGTATTCAGACATGAAGTTGGTTGCTATCGAAGCTTAGGAAAACTGGCACAAGGACACTTGCTTTTGAAACTTGTTAGTCTGGTTACCCGTTTCGGAGCCTTTTGAATCATACCGCAATGTGCGTAAGAACCAAAATGCACTCGATTTAACTTAGACTTGGTTCCTACGTACCTTGCGTTACGAAGGCTGTAAAGCGGGTAACCAGACGAAACACGTTTCGAAAACAAGTTTTCCTGCCTTCGGTATGGCACGGCGTAAGAAATTGACATAGATATTTGGCATGGACTATTGTCTTGTGGACCTCTACTAAGATGATCAAATCATACCATTAACCCGGCATAGAGCGTTTTTTTGTTTTTGGCAGATAGCATTGCCTGATCGTCCTCTATCGAGATTGTTCAAATCTTGAACCCCGTTTAAAACGATCCAATCCCGGGTATCACATAATCACAAAATCATATACATCACTATAATTTAGGCAGGCTCATAAGTGAATGTGTTGTTACTGTATTTCTACTGTGTATACTGATTTTTATTACGAAAGCCTACCAGGACCATATGAGAAAAAAAATAATATTGTAAGGTCGTAATGAAGCAAAAAGAGGCGAATGCGAGAAAAATGAAGCAACGCGAAACTAGGCATAATAACGCAAAGTAAAGACGTAATAGTGCGGAGAAAGGCGTTGTACGCGGAATAAAGGTATAATAATGCGAAAGAAAATTAGTAGTAACTTAGGTGGGTCTTCAAAGCATTTATTGATAAATAAATATACCGTTACCAGCATGAAAAGGCGTTATTACGACTTTATCTATCGTTATCAGTTACGCCTTTTTGCCGTGCTATTACGCCTTTCTTTCGCATTACTGCTCCTTTCTTTCGCATAATAACTTTTATAGACGTAAATACGCCTTTGTTAAGCGCTACATGTAACACCTTTATTTCGCGTTATAACACCTTTGTTTTCGTGCTAATGCGCCTTTATTTCGCGTAATAACACTTTTTTTCGTGACCACGCCTTTGTTTAGCATTATTACGTCTTTATTTCGCGTAATAATGGCTTTCTTTCGCATAATAACGTCTTTTATTGCATATGTTACTATATATAGTATCAAATTAGCCTTGGTTTTCGGTGATATGGGCAGATAAAACGATCACGTGACGTAGTGTGCCGAAAACTTACTAGTGTGCAAGAAAATTCATATCGAGGCTATTTCCTGAAGTCTTTATCTCACCGTTTATTGCATTTAGATGGGCTTATTGTGGAGCGAAATACTGAAACTGACACGTATGCTTTTGTGGATAGTATGTAGAGGTATGTTTTGTTTAGCATTATTTCGCTTTTATTTCGCGTTCATACGCATTTATTTTCGCGTTATTACTCATGTCACGTGGTCAGTTTCTTATTGTTCGCCAAAAAAAAAAAAAAAATGAAAATAACAGCTGTGAAATTAACAGCTGAGAAATTGACCGTTATGGGCTGTTATGGTGCCTTTTTGGCGAACAATAAGAAACTGCCCACGTGACTTGAGTCGCCATCTTGAAAGACAGAAAATAGGAATGCATATATATATTCTAGGTTTAAGACAGTAGGGTATACATTTACATGTCAGTTTTGTTTGTGGGTCCGCTGTGATTTTTTTGTTTCTTTCCAGCATTACATCCCTTTATTATTTACTTTGAATGATTATTTACTACGTGTCCGAAACAATTTAATTTATAAAAATCTTCTTTCTATTCTTACTAATAAACTAATTAAAAGATACTGAAGTGAAGCCAAAAACGAAATAAAGTAATAAATTACCCTTTAAATTGTTATAAATCTTGCATTAATATACAGTTCGCAACATTTGAGATGTACGGACATTGGGTGATCACAATTAATTATAACGCTCACCTGAGTAATTATACTTAGGATATTTTGAAGGGCTGCCTATTAGGTAGCACTAAATAAGACAACGAAGTATAGGAGGCAGGGTGTCTCACACAGCGGGGGCCCTGCGACCTTCTTCAATTTTAGCTCTCGATCCCTATTGAAAGAAGACAAAGCCCAACTTCCGGAGAAGGTGTTTGACTTTTTTGTGTATAAAAGTCCCTGTGGCGAGTATGCATACGTTCCAATCAAAGCCAGATATAGATTCGTCGTTATATATGCTTCTCGGATTTTTCTTCACGACTCTTTTTCAGAAATGTTCAACCTCGGTATTAATATACCTACCAAACGTAGTTCTACGCATAATGAAATATTTCACCGAAATTAAACCGAAATCTTCAGGTGGGCCAATTGAACTAGAGATAATTTTTATTTTACTATAACAGATGAAATTGGCAAAACAACATCACCTCACCGCCCCAATAATCAAGAACACTTTTAATTTTGTAAGGCAAGAACTTGATTACCAAAGAGACGGGACTCGAACCTAATGTACAGAACTTTTTTTGACTGTATGTTATATTTAAAATTAAAAATGGCAAGACGGGCAACATAACATAAGTATGTTATGTTCTGTTCTGTTCTGTTAACATACAGAAACAATATGTTTACATGCATAACTATGATCATGTTTTAGATGATATCTGGAATTGGCTCGATGTAAATATATACATACTCCTATAAGTGGATATACCATAGGGTCTTGATAAAGAATTGACAGCCATAACATGTATTTTGATTGATTATACGTACAGGCCAACTGGACTTTAAATGAAATAACACAATGTTAAAAGTTTACTTACATGTTTGCACAGAGGTTTACAAAGAGCATCTTGTTTTAACCGCAAAAGATTCATATTTGTCACCATATCAGACACGTTATAAAAACCGTAGAATGAGTGGCTTACGTTTCTCATTCATGTACACAGTAAAAGACATATACATTTTATAAAAAACAAAAACAGGCGAATAACATGTATGTAAAAAGTACATTGCCATCTAAAATAGAATAATAATTTTTTTTTTTTCAGAAACAAAAGGAAACTGCCAATGTCATGCGTTTCATTCATTTTGTTTGTTGGTGTTTTAGATTAAGTGGATTTTTATGATAAATGTCATCATGGAAAAATAAAAAACATATATATCATCAATTTTGCAGGACAATCCAGATCCTATCTTGAAGCCGCGGTTATAAGTTGATAACATGTAATAGATGATAAGAGTGCATTTAGTACAGGTTAGTGTTCAGTTTGATGCATTTACGCAATTAAATTGGTCTGGCGCATGCATAGGTAGGAAATGCATCAAAAAGAATTCGTTAGACATCTTTCACCGTGTAAATCGAACGTATTTAAAAGGTGAAATTCAATATCTCGTGTTATATTTTGGAGGAAATTATCTAAGGGTATATATCAAGACGGTGGTTTTCGGATGAACATGAAGGAAAAAGTTAATTTTTGAAGTCTATCTCATCCTGACATTATATACGTCAACAAGAATTTAATAGGTCACGTGGCATAAAATAATGTAATATTTCATCGTAAATGGGAAGATAAAGTAACCTTTCATGCAATCGGGAGCTGTCGGCATAGCCTTTAAATTCATACAGACAAACGTGTTCAATACGGTAACTGTCACTTCTATGGAAGGCCAAACCTGTCTTAACCCGCGTATACGGTTGATATACGATACGAACAGGGCATAATGTTCTTTATGTCAGATACACGGTGGAGAATCACGTGATCAAAATAATCTCTAAACAAAAGTGAATATATGAAAAATGTTATAAAATAATGAAAGCTGTTCAGCTGTGATTATAAAAAGTAGACTATCTTATGACAACATTA
>JAUMHA010368857.1:0-13498 GCA_032359765.1 Saxidomus gigantea | reverse complement strand
TGATGTGATATATGGGGATATATTACCCGCCTTGACATAATATTACCCTCGCCTAACGGCTCGGGTAATATAAGTCTAGGTGGGTAATATATCCCCATATACCACTTCAAAAACCAAATAACATAATATTAATGGGCAAGCAGGTAATATACACTTGGCATACCCAGTCATTGTACCCCATGCTAAAATGGTTCGAAATTTTTAGGGTACGCAATTATAGCTCTGGTTATGAAAATTATTGGAACGTTTATCAACATAGCATTGATTGAGAAGAAGAATGGGTTTTGTATAAAGTCATCTGAAAGAGAAAGAAGTTTTAGGAAAGTAAATGAAAATGATTTATTCACATTTCAAAGAACAAACCAGCATTGGTAGGAAAAGTCTTGCGTTTTTCAAAACTAGATGGCGGTCAGCAAGTTCAATAACCTTTGTGATGCTGTTTTTTGACGTAATGAAGAGTAATACTTTTGAAGAGTAATGAAATTATTTGTTTTTTTACGTGGTATATGGGGATATATTACCTGCCTTGACATAATATTGCCTTCGCCTAATGGCTGGGGTAAAATAAATCTATGCGGGTAATGTATCCCCATATACCACTTCAAAAAACCAAATAGCATTTAATGTATTCATTATATTATGTTCACACATATTCAGCTTGGAACTATCTTATTAGATTGTAGTAACTGTATTGCATAGATTTTTCCATTCCTAGAGTGTGAGATTAATTTTTGCAGATGTTCAGATTAAAGTTTAATCTATGTTCCAAACACTTAATGCCATTTGTGTGACCAATAAAGGTAGTAGTCTGTCTAAACTGCACTAGTTTATTTGATCAGAAAAGGGAGAACAGGAGGTCACCATGACTACAACTCTGAATGATTGCCAACTGTGTATTATATGTATACATGTATACGTTTCTTAGCTGGCTTTTAAATGTTTAAATCCTAGTTGCTCATATAAGTAGGGTATTTCATCTTGTGATACAGAAATCAAGTACAGTCAAACCTCTCAGATGGTCTCTTTACTCTGGATAAATTGCTACCATCTTAAATTACGAGGGAGGAATACAAAGTGGTTGCATATGTCGGATTTTTGCTTGACTCACATGGTTGCAAGGGTAGGGTTGACTGTATGTATATTTTCATGTTAAATATATAGATGTTACCCCACATTTCAGCACAATAGAGCCAAGAAAGGTCACTGTGATGTATTTACTGTCAATCCCAAATGTGTAACACTGGGAGAACTGTACGGTGAAACAGACCCTAATACTTACGACTGGACAGATGGTCTGATTGCAATGTGTGTCAGGAAATTCACCAAGGAACTCACTAAGATGGATATTCCAGGAGTGGATGGTCGACCTGGTACTGGTACTTCGTCTATCTCTGATACAACCAGGGTAGGTTCAAGTTCAGTTTATGTTTTACATTGGTTGGTCATGTATGTTGATATGAATATAAGTAACAGTGTAAAAAATCTGTTGTTTAAACATGATATTTGCAAAAATGTAAAAGCATGATGCCCTAAGCTTGATTAAAATACCCAGAATTGTGGTGTTCTGCCTGTTTGTTGTGAAACACTTTAACATTTTCTTCTCCTCAATCAAGAAGTAAGATTATATAGAAATAATGTACTTGTTCTTAGTATGCCACACATTTGTAAATGTAATTCTGTTCCCTTTTTAAAAGAGGTTTGGAAAAGTCAAAAAGTTTGTTAGAATATTAAATGTAAGTATTTTTCACAGGAATAGCACTTGGAAATAGAATACTTTTTTATATATATATTACAAATTTTTGGTGATGGATTTTTAGAGCAGTTGTTTTAGCACAGTATTATGGATTTTTATTAAGCTTAACAGAGCTTTGTCCCAGATGTACAAAAACATTACTTAATTGCTATTTGATTGCCACTTTTTAGCTCACCTGAGCCTACAGTAATGAAGGTGAACTGTGTCCATTATGCTTTGTCAACAATTATGTTGTGCAAGCAATAGAAACTACAGTTTTCCTGGAATCATCATTGAACTTGGTCAGAATGTTTGTTTTGATGAAGTCTTGGTTGGTTATATTGGATCAAAACTAGGTCACCAGGTCAGATAAATGAAAACCTTGTGCATGCAATAGAGATTACATTTTGTACCCAGTCATCATGAATGTTGGTCAGAATGTTTGTGTTGATGAACTCTGGGTTTTATTTGAAACTGGGTTACATGGGGTCAACAACTAGGTCACTAGATTAGGTCATAGAAATCCCTGTGCACGCAACAGAAACTGTATTTTGTAGCCACACATCATAAATGTTGATCAGAATGTTTCTCTTGATAAATTGTAGGTCGATTATGAAACTTGGTCATGTGGGGTCAAAAAGTAGGTCACCAGCTTAGATCATAGAAAAACCTTGTGCATGTAATAGAAGAACCTGCAGTTTTTACGCAACCATCATGAAACTTGGTCAGAATGCTTGTTTTGATTAATTCTAGTTTGGGATTGAAACTGGGTCACATTGGGTCAAACATTAGGTCACCAGGTTAGATCATAGCAAAACCTTGTGCATGCAATACAGGCTGCATTTTGTACCAAATCATCATGAATATAAGTCAGAATGTTTAGCTTTGCGGGTTGAGTTTGAAACTGGGTCACATGGGGTTAAAACTAGGTCAGGTGGTTAGATCATAAAAAAATTGTGTGCAAGCAATAGAGACTGCATTTTGTACACAATCGTCATGAACATTGGTCAGAATGTTTGTCTTGATAAACTCTAGATTGGCATTGAATCTGGGTCACTTAAGTTCACCAGGTCAGATCATAAAAACCTTGTTTTTGATGCTGCAGTACTGAAATCTGGATGTGTGTACATTTTTTTTTAAGCAGATTTAAAATTGTCCTTTATGACCGTTGACCTATTTTCTAGTCTTGTTAAGCAATTCACCTCATGTCAGGGATATAGGGCCCTCTTGTTTTCATATCTTAGTGGTATGAAAAGCATTTATATCATCCATTTTACATTAATTACCTCTTCAGTAAGAATTTGTAAGTTGAATTTTGTGAGGTAGTCACTGACATGCATTGTTTGTAAAAGTTGGGATGCATGATGGCTTCGTCTGGTTAGACCGTATAAAGCTAAGTAGCAGGGTCTCAACTCAAGTATTAAGATAATCTTCCCTCAAGGATAGAATACTTGGTACTGGAGCACAGCCATTTTTGGCTGTATATATTAATAATATTTTGGGAAAGAGTTTTCACTTCATATTGTTTTATAGTTTTATATTTTCTATAGAAGTGCAGCAGAGTTGTTCATTTATATTGTAACCAGCATGTCCCTTGTGTTGTTTGTGTGATTATATTTCTTGTTAAGTGTTACATTGAACTGTAAATACAGAATTTATGGAGAGCTTTCTTTGTAAGTATGGAGAATGCTTAAATCTGCTTACTTCTAGATCTTGATATATTGTAATTAGTTTCCACTGACTGAAACCTGGTGGAGAGGAGGGTAGGGTAGAGAAGGTGGGATGCAAGGAGTTTGTGTAATGACTAAGAAAAATAAGTAAATACTGTGCATGTATTTTTATGGGGATGCAATGACATCTGGCAATATGTAGCATTGGAGGTTGGGGGGTTCAGATATATGTTAATTTAAAATTATGTATGTTAAAGTATTATACTATTATGTTTAAGCATTCTTGTTCAAATCAATAGATCTATGACTGCTCTGCTAAATAATTAAAATAAGAAGTCAAAAGATCATTTATAGGAAACTTGCTGGTGGAAAGTAATTACGGTAACTTTGACGATACAATAAATGATACTCTTGTGACATTTAATGTTTACACTTCTGTCTTTTAACAGGGTAAGACTGTATTCTGTGTAATGAATATCCTTGCAATTTGTTTTGCATAAAGTGTAGCTCAGTGTAATATTATGCCCAGATAACATTTATGTTAGAATTATATAGTTTTACATATATATTTTCTGTCCAGACAATATTCATTATTATTACCCTTCCAAGAAATTTCCAGGCATTTTATACTTTTCTGTCAAATATTAAAAGGTTGTTTTGAAAAAGGTAGAGAGCATAGAATTGTCCTGCCCTGTTATGTCACAGACTGTCCATAATTTCAGATGCTAGATATTTTCAATATTTCAAAATCTTGTAACTGAACGCATTTTTGCTGTGTGTATATAACATTTATCCTTGTATAATATGCATATTTATGAGTGCATGTATTTAATCAGTACATATTTTAGCAGTCAGTTTTCAGGTGCAAAATAAATATTCATTATTCCTAGATAGTCTGCATGAAATCAGATGATGGAAGAAATAATAAACCACGTGTTATAGTGATAGCCAAATTGTAGATACTGAATTCTAACGCACTACCGATGTAACATAGTTTCTGATTGGTTACGTTGTTTAAATTTGTTACTGTTAAATAGCGTATATATAGTTGCAAAAATCTGACAATCAGTAACGTTCGCATTTAAGTGCATTGTGCATTAGAATAGGGTTAACTGTGAAGTGATTTTGACACTTGCGTCGGTATATGCGGTTTTTAAAGGTAGCAAACAGTTTTAACAGCTCCGGCTAATGCCCTCGCCATTAAAAAAGTTTCTGACCATAAAAAATCATATATTAAACTGTCGCAAATATCTAAATTTCATAACAGTTAACCCTATAATGTATTCCATTTTATCATTAAGAAAGGTTGGAACAAATTACTGTTTCAGATTTCCTTTGATTAAGCACAGTTCTTGGACAACTTTCTATTGATTAAGTACATTCTTTCGAAAACTGTTAGATTGCGATTCTCTTGTTGTACAAAGTATAGAAGTATTCCTAAGATTTGATACACAATTTAAGTGTGTTTGTTTGCTGGTTTTCATACCGCATGGTTATTTGGTGTTTGGCACTAATCAATCATACTGATATTTGTCAAGTATTGCCAAAAATACAGGCTCTCTTTTGTTGTAGATATGTGAAGATTGACCATCAGATAAATGCAGTGAATTTTTAACAATATGGTGAATGGTACATTAATGAGAGATTTTTCTGTTACATAGCCTAACACTGGTAAAACAAGTGAGGTAGCAACAGATAATGAAGGTAACCTGGAAAAGGACCACAGTGGTGGCGTTCTCACAGACTGGCGTTGGCTCATACTTGATGGACCGGTAGACACCCTGTGGGTAGAGAATCTGAATACAGTGTTAGATGATTCAAAGGTGCTGTGTTTGGCTAGTGGAGAGAGAATTGGTCTGGCTCCCGGCATGAGACTTATCTTTGAGGTAGATAATCTGTCTCAAGCTAGTCCAGCAACCATCAGTAGGTGTGCCATGGTGTATATGGTAAGTTTTCTTGCCTTCCGAAATTGTTTTTGGCAGTCATTTTTGTCGTACACTTCTTCACTTGTGTTTTCTGAAGAAAAAAAAAGACAAGATATGAGTAATTTATATTCCATTTTTAGGCAATTAGAGAAAATATGTCTGAATCAATTTAGTCTGGTTCATAACCTTAATAAATTATGTCAAAACATTAAAGACACTTGCTTGCAAAATTCTTGTATCAGCTATTAAAGGATAAAACAATAGTTATAATTGAATACATACAGACATGAAGGTATACTGGTTACTGAAGGGTTTACAATGAATTACATTTTATTCTAGGATCCAGTTGACCTTGGTTGGAAACCTTATGTGAAGACCTGGCTCCAGAGACTACCACGAGAGATGCCAGACAGTGGGAAGCGTCACCTACAGGCATTGTTTGATTACAGTATAGACAAGGGGTTCAAGTTCTTCCACAAATACCAGAAGTATCAATGCGTTCCCGCCCCAGATATGAACTTGGTCTCGTGTTTATGTCATATACTAGCAGCATTTATTGACTTCATGAGCAAACATGGAGGATTTGGTAACCCAGGTAACTAGCTCCTTTGCTCTATAATTGGAATAAAACCCTACATATTGAGATCACACATTTATTTCTCACTAAAAATTGTTTGTTCTGTGCACTGTTTTTACAGAAAGAAATACACTTCTGAAATTATTTTGCCATTGTTGTGTGTAATAACTGTCTACTGTTTTCAGACATACACATTAAATTAAAAATATCCTCAATCTTACAAGTCTAGAGCTTGTTGAATGGTGTTATACTGTAAATGTGGAAATGCTCTACATAATGATGAGGTATTTTTACTAGACTGCAGAAATGAAGATACTGCTTATGATTTAGACTGAGTACAAGGATATATATCTGATGGCAGCACGATGGTTTTTTAATAGACATTGTATCATAAGGACTGTTTTGTTTCCACAAATTTTCACATTACAGTAAACTGTCCAAGATTATTTACTCTAGGAAAAAATATGTGGTGGTAGTGTACATTTTCTGAGCTGTTGGAAATTTCAGATAAAGTGGCCGCTCCAAAAGAAGGTATTCAGCTAACCAAGTATATAACCAGTATTATACATATATATATATCTTATAATTGAATGCGTTTTACATAGGATGGCTAATGCCAGATTAATGATCATTGTACAGTAAGAAATAACCATAGAGCAAAGAATTCAGGCAAGTTTAAAATCAGATGTGGCAACATGGGGAGTGGGATTTAGATAGTCAGTAATGAAATTTTTCATGGTTATATTTTTACTGTACAAGTGTTTTATTTACAGCATGCTACAGTACAGCATTCATACATTAGCCAGTTATACTCACATTATATCATGTATTTAGCGGATATAACATACCAGTAAACAGTATATATATCATTAACCATGCCTATCTTTGCCTATTACACTCAATACATGTACTTTATTAGCGACCATTAGCAAAACTTCAAACTTTGAGTTAGTAATGAGACATTTCATTGGGTCTGTGGTGATTTATTGGAAAGTCTGACCAATGAAATGGTAGGTTGTATAATTTTAGGGACATGTAGTTCTGCCAGTAGGAAAGGTACTATATGTTTCTGACATCAGTTGATGAGTATCACATGGCTCCTTTTTCATTGGTCAGCAGTTAACTCTTTAATATTCATGAAAACAGAACTTTTGACAGTCAACATTGCCAGGATACATATAATAATGTAGTGATAAAGGAATGTACACCATGGATTATGACAATGAATATAAACTAAACATTCATACTTCTTTTTGCCAGCTTAAGCATTGTAGGAAAAGTTGCAGCTTGTGAATTTTGCTTTAATGGCTATAGCATGGACTAGTAGCAGTGATGCATGTGAAGAAATTAGTGCTTTGTAGGTATTAAAACACATTGTAACTGCATGCATGATGCATCTGCCATTTACCAGTAATATGAATGGTAGATTCTTCAATTTATATTAAAATGGAACCTTGCTTAACGTGGTATTACCCTTTAAAGTGACCATCACAATTTTGAGAAAGATGTTTGTGACATGATTTTGAGAGCAAGCTATGACACATTTGGTATATGTATTCAGAATGATGCAATTTTGTATCTACTAGACATAGAAAACTGAAATTTTAACACATCAGTGTTGAAATAGTGTCTATTTGAAACTATGCAAATAGCTGATTTACAAATATTTTGTCTGGAGGCCCCTTTTACCTTGTGCCCTGTCATATAATATGGATGATTGTACCAGGTAGGTGCCAGTATGTTTGTGGTATCACTACACATATATTACTAATATAGTATATAAGAACACTGACCTATGTATGCCTTATTGTAGACAAGCATTTGCCAAGGAGACAAAGAAGGCAAGGTGTATAAACATTTCTTACCACATAGATCTGAAAGTACTCTACATGTGTGTTCTCTCTTCCTACATTTTGTTATGTCTCTCTGCATGTTTTCATTGATTTTGTACTAGACCTGTATACCCATTATACTGATTATTTTACATTTTATAAACATTTGGTTTCAATTTTGGGCTAGACTATGATTGAAATGTTGTAACCATATACTTGATTAGATAACTTAAAGGATCCTTGCGACCACACAATATATAACACAGGACTGAGATGTTAGGTCAAAAGTCAAGGTCACACTTAAAGGGATCAAATCCCTTATGTTTCGTATGATAGCAGAATATTTTGCTTTTCATTTATGGGTCTATTGCTTTGTCACCTATAGAAGGATTTTGAAATATATAATGTCACACAAATGTTTCCATGACTAAGGATGTTTCAAGTGAAACACGCAGTTACCCAGCTCAAAGGTCAAGGCTGTGCGTGTGGGCTTAAAATGTTGCTGATAAACTTCTAGTTCTTGTTAACAGGAATAATCAAAATAAAGGTTTTGTTTTGATGTTAATTTTATTGTGTCAGATCAGTCATATTCTACCTTATTCTAGGAAATTATGCAGCACCAGTATCAAACCTGAATTGAGTTTATATCTGTGGAGAAATTTTGTTCTGAATTTTATGTTAGTTTAGTACTGGTTTATTTATTTTCTCTGTGTGAATTTATGTTGTATTCAATTGTAAATAAAGATGGCCTGATTGTTTTGGCTTGTTAATTGTTCAATTTATTTTTAAATGTACATGTTAAATTGTTTGTTATTTATTCCATTGTACACTGTGTGTTCTTTCAGCTTTCTGAGAATAGACTTTGGACAGGAAAAATAAATCACAATTTTTAAAATGGAATTGTAGTTAGGTGTGACTTTTCTGTTCTCCTATTAAAAAGAAACTGAAACTTTGCTTGAACAGATAGAGAGGATGGCCATACTGAGACTGGGGGTGACAGGGCCGAGAGCAGGGCATCCAGTAGAAGCTCAGGAAGAACTTCAAGGTCAAAAGGTCGGCGACGAGGAACGAAACGACCACCAAAGATAAAAGAGGAGATGGGAACCATTCAGGAATCTCAACCAGAGGCTAAAGCTGCCAGGTAACTAATTGCTTCTTATCAGTTTGACCTTTTTTTAATTAAAAATAAATAGATATGGTTTACATTATGGTTTGCATAAATGTTTTGGGTGATCTTTATTTCAAGAAATAATAATATAAAGACTTTATTATGATGTCAAGAATTAGCAAAACAGAACTTATGGGAATATAAAATGCTAGTATACATGTAACTAGTATCAAGGTTGTCATGATTTCCTTGATGTTGTGATAGTTGCTAATTGTAAAAGATAGATCTAGAGATATAATCAGTGTGAATATTTCCCACTTTACAGTACATGTGTACTGTCCAGTTAACTTGGTTTATTTTTAGACTTGTTTACTGATCCTGATCTGCATGTTTCTAACATCATCCCATTTTTGTTCAGATTTAATTGCGACTAGATGCCTAGTAGGTAGTGACAAGGTCTCCCGTAGACCTGGGGTTTATTATCATTTGCATGAGCTATTTTCTTACCATTGCTAGCACCGAGAATGGCAACAAAGCAAATTATACCTCGGGTTCTTTTATCACACGCTTGATCAGGTATAAGAGTGTGAACCCTATGATTACAATGGTACATGTATATATGATTGAAATATGCCATGCATTGTGGGCAAGTATTAACCTGGTATTTCAAATATTTTCCTGCTATGCGTGAATGCAACACAATGTTGATTTAGCGATTTTGTATTCTTTTTACCAATGTGCATTTTACCATGGTATTGCCATTTATGTTCAAACATTAAAAGTTAGTTTACTGTCCTAAACAGAATATTTATGAGTGCCAGGTAAATACTTATGTACAACATATATTCAAGTGACTTTGACACAAACGATCAGATAGCTCATAGTAACAGCTAGTAGATGAAATCCAGAACTCTGGGAGTTGGTTTAACTGTCCCCAAACACTCCACACCCACCCTATGGTGCTAAATTAGTGGGGAAAACTTAGCCTACTTTTCTTCCCTGGGTAGAGATCCATTGTAGTGATATCATATGATAATATAAACTCTGGATAAATTGTCTTTTATATAGGTGTTCTTACATCTTTAAATTTATAAATTTCCATGTTATGTTTGACTATACAGTTCAGTTATGAGCACAGAAATTCTCTTACTTGAGATGCAGGAGAATGCAAGGTAGGGCTAGTTCACTGCAGGCTGTGGTATAAGTGTGATATTTACAAAGCTTGTGACTGCAGACTGTGCTATAAGTATAGTATGTTATGGTCTTTAGCCAATATTATTCACATCACATACTATACATGTGTAGATTCTCCTGTGAAATCTTAGGTATAACATTGGTGTGGCAGTTATCACATTCTCATATTAAGTGGAATAAATTTGATATTATATGATGGTATATGTGCACACATATCTGATACTTCTGTAATCAACTGTAAAGCAGGAAATGATAATCAATGTATTTTATAATCATGTACATTTCTGCTTTATTTTGTATCAAAATTATGACATCATGGCTGAATCCAGTAATGTCTTTCTAGGTGATAGATTTAAATACAGTAGTGAGGAATTTTGTGCATATTGTAAGGTTCAAACAACCTTTAAATTAACATTAGTCTGAAATTTTGTACATGAATGATGGTACAAATTAAGACCAGTCCTATTGAGCGTATACTGTATAACAAGAAATGATTTTGCACAATTTAAATTAGCAATTTTTCGTGGTAATTTCCTTTCCGCAGGCAAGTAGTTCAACACACTTTTCCACACACATCTGTTCACGTATTTCTGTATTTGCTTTCACATATTTAGTTTTGTTTTCAGCATACTTCTTTCTGTTTCATTATGCATCTGGTTTTAGCTAGACTTTTCGAAGGGGAGCTATCCTACTCTCTTTGGCATTACCTTGATTAAGTTTTTCGTACCAGTTCCCACTTTATTTCAAAACCATTAGAAATATTACTTTGAAACTTACAGTACTTGTTAACTATCATAACCTCCATAGATTTTGAGGTCAGTAGGACAGACTTCAAAGTCATTGTGATCCAGAATTGTAGAAAGGTTTCTGGATGATAACTCGAGAATGCTTGGGCCTAGCATCTTGAAACTTGATGTGGAGGTTGGTCATAACCAGAAGAGGACCCTTATTGAATTTGAGATTATTAGGTCAAAGGTCAAGGTCACAGTAACCAGGAATTGTAGAAGGGTTTCCGGTCAATAACTGTAGTTAGGAGTGCCCAATTGCAATGAAATTTGGTTTGTAGGTAGTTTGTGGGGAGAGGAACCTTGGGATTTCATTTGGGGTCACTAGGGTCAAGGTCACTGTTACTAAAAATGGAAATATGATTTCCGTTTAAAGTGATATTATGTGCATCTTATTGTACATAGTGTTTTTTTGGTGACAGTTTTATAAAAGCAATTTCCGGTAGCTGTGCATTTAAATGTGTCAAATGAATGATAATGCCGCATTAGTATTTGAAGTTGTTGCTTAGAAATAAAAAAATCGGACTAATAAAATAAAAGTTCCTTTCTTCGCAGTGATCTCCCTTGTGTTGTTATTGTTGTTGGTAGAGATTTCGGCAGTTGAAGGGAAGCAACTGCTGCATGCAGTTGTTGTTAGCTCACCTGACTTTGCCAGGATGAGCTTTTCTGATGGATGATTGTCCGTAGTACGTTGTCTGTCATCCGTCAACATTTTGATTCGAATGACATCTCCTCTGAAACCACTAGGCCAATGTTGATGAAACTATGCAGGGAGGTTTCTTGCATGAAGCTGTACCAAAATTGTTCAAAGAATTCCATTTCATGCAGAACTCTGGTTGCTATGGCAACAAATAGAAAAATCTTCTTTTCTGAAACCACAAGGCCTAGAGCTTAGATATTTGGCATGTAGTAATGTCTAGTTGACCTCTACCAAGATTGTTCAAATTATGACCCCGGGTCAAAATTGACCTCGCGCTGGTGGTCACTTAGTTTTACATACTAGGCTTATATAGGAAAAACTTTAAAAATCTTCTTCTCTGAAACCGCAAGGCCTAGAGCTAAGATATGTGATATGTAGCAGTGGCTAGTGGACCTCTACCAAGATTGTTCAAATTATAATCCCTGGATCAAAATTGACCCCGCATGGGGGTCAGTTAGTTTTACATAGGCTAATATAGGAAAAACTTTAAAAATCTTCTCCTCTGAAACCACAAGGCCTAGTGCTTAGATATTTGGCATGTAGCATTGCCTAGTAGACCTCTTCAAAGTTTCCAAATTATGCCCCTGGGGTCAAAATTGACCTTGCCAGGGGGGGGGGTTACTTGTTTTACAAAGATGTATATAGGAAAACCTATTTGGTATATTATATTGTCTAGTGATCTTCCACCAGGCAAGTGGACTTGTACCAAGGTGAGGGATATAGGGCCATCTTGGCCCTCTTGTTTGTACCAATAAATTCCTAGTTAAAATCTTGTGTGCAACTGGCAATGGCATGCACATACAATGTATATCATTAACCACTTAAAGTATTGGTTTAAAACTTTGCTGTAGTATTCAGGGATATTAAACAATTAAGTTTGATAACCCTTGACTTAATACCTTGATACTTGTAGCCCTTGTTTATACAGATTCTTGTTTTGCCTTTTACTGCCAATGTTTTGTTTTATTGGCAAGCACTGAGAAAAGCCGAGGGCACTGTCCTACTGACAGCTCTTGTTTAATGACAATTTTAACATGGCTCAGTTTGATTGTTGATTAAAAAAGGAAAAGAAATCAAGTTTTGTATATGACATTCTACATCCATGCAGTGAAATCATGATCTGCACTGTTCACTTTGTACACATGAAATGTTCAATAAACACCCAATAAACTATAAATGACACTATGGACAAGCCCAATTAAGAAACACAGCATGGTCAATATTGAAGGATTTATTAAAAAAAACAGTTGTTATCACTTAGGCTTTTAAGTTACTACTATTTTGCATCAAACCTCGAATATTGCAAGACACTCAATAGTTTTCCAAAATGGTCATTTCACACAGATTCGAACCAATTAAACATGGACAATTTGCAAATATTACAAAATATGCTTTGGAATTTGGAACGTGTGATGTAAATGCATTGAATCAGCTGATGCCCTTCGATGAATATATGCACATGGTTCAAAGTGAGGTCGGACAAAAATTTGCCCAAAAATGGAGCAGGTATCTTTTAGGAAATCATTTAGGTTTACAGTTTTCTTGTTAGCTCGACTATTCCGAGAATATAGAGAGCTATTACAGTCACTTGTGCGTTGGCGTCGGCAGTGCAGCTTTGGTTAAAGTTTTGCCTGCTAAGTACTATCATGCACATATCTCATTAACCACTTATGATATTGACTTGAAACTTTTTTCATGTCTTAAGGGGTGTCATACAATCAAGTCAGATAACTCTTGTATAAATTTAGTACAAATTGTGGCCCTTGTTTGACTTTGAAAATTTGGTTAAAGTTTTGCCTGTTAGCTACTATCATGCACATCTCAGTAAACACTTATGATATTGACTTGAAACTTTGTTAATGTCTTAACAGTCAAGACAGATAACTCTTGTTTAAATTTAGTGCAAATTATGGCCCTTGTTTGACTTTGAAAATTTGGTTAAGTTTTGCATGCAAGGTACTATCATGCACATATC
>JAUMHA010368835.1:0-13500 GCA_032359765.1 Saxidomus gigantea | reverse complement strand
ACAGTCCGGACACGAATGTGTGCATATATGCATATATAGAAGATTCCATTACCTTCAAACTCTAAGTGTGACCTTGACCTCTGAGGTAGGGACGTGGGTCTTGTACGCGACACGTCGACTTGATGTGCTTGACATTTGTGCCAAGTTATTTAAAATCCTTCAATCCATGACAAAGTTACAGTCCGGACACGAATGTGTAAGTGGGGACGCACAGACGGACAGACATACGGACGGTGCGATTTTGATATGCCACCCTTCGGGGGCACAAAAATTAACGTTTAAAATTATTTTCCTCAAAAATCTTGAGGTCTAGGGCCTAGATTCTTGGTTTGTAACATTGTCTAACGGTCCTCTACCAAGGTTGTTCAAATCTTGCCCCTAGGGTCAATATTAGCCCCATCCGAAGGGTCACTTGTTTTACATAAACTTATAGGAAAACCTTTAAAATTATCCTCTCAAACACTACATGGTACAGAGCTTGATATTTGGTGTAAACTAGTGTCTAGTGGACCTATACCAAGTGTATTCAAATCATGCGCATAGGGTCAAAATTGACCATACTTAAGGCTCACTGGTTTCTATATAGACTTACATAAGAAAAACTTTTACAATATGTCTAGTAGAACTCTGTCAAGTGTGTTCAAATCTTGCTCCTGTGCTCGATAATAGCCCCGCCCTTGGGGTCACTTGTTCACCATAGACTAATATTGGAAAACCTTAAAAAATCTTCTACTCTAAAACCAAAAGGCCTACAGCTTAGACATTTAGTATTTAGCTCTACCAAGTTTATTCAAATCTTGCCCCTGGGGTCAGTAGTGACACGCACGGGGGATACTTATCTTACATAGACTTGTAAAGGAAAACCTTTCAAATCTTCTTCTCCAAAATCACAAGCTATAGAGCTTAGATGTTTGGTTTGTAGCATTTTCTAGTGAACTTTCACCAAGTTTGTTATAGGAATTGAATACCTATAGCAACAAGCGACTTATCAAGCAACCAGTCACTTCCTTAGTAACCAGTGATTTCCTTAGCAACCAGTGACTACCCCTAGCAACCAGTGACTTCCCACTAAAGAACAAAAGACTTCCGTAACAACCATTTATTACCTAAGCAACAATTTGACTTTAAATCAGTGAGTTCCACTAGCATCCAATGACTAACTTAGCAGCCAGTGACTTCTCCTAGGAACAAGTGACTTTCTTAATAACCATTGACTTTCTTAGCAACAAATTAGTCCATTACAAACAAATGGCTTTGTTAGCAATCATTGACTTCACTAGCAACAACTTTGTGCCCTAGCAACCAGTGATTTCCCTAGTAACCATTGAGTTCCCCTAGCAACAAGTGAACTCCTTAGCAACTAATATCTAGCAACCATTGTCTTCCTTAGCAACAACTTAGTCTCCTGACAACCTTCAGAGTGTCCGTAGGAACCAGTTACTTCCTTAGCAACCATTGGCTTCCTTTGCAACTACTTAGTCGCCTAGCAACCAGTGAGCTCCCCAAGCAATTAGTGACCTCCTCGGCAACCAGTGTCTTTCTAAGCAACCATTGACTTCCTTATTAACCATTGACTTCCTTAGCAACATCTTAGTCCCCTAGCAACCAGTGCCTTTCTTAGTTACCGTTTGCGCCCTCTTACCACCTGTGATTTACTTTGCATCCATTGAAGATCTTTGCAACTAGCAGCAGTTGACTTCCTTCGCAATCACTGACTGCCGTAATGACCAGTGATTTCCTTTAGCAACCAGTATTCTTTTGAAGCCAGTGACTTTCCTTAGCAACCGGTGACTTTCTTAGCAACTACTGACTTCCTTCAGCAACAAGTAACTTCTTAGGTAAGTGCGTTAATCAGGTGATCAGGTGAGCGATATAGGGCCATAATGACCGAACTGTTCACTATATTGGGGTTTTGTTTGAGTCGTTTACAAAAGTTAATTAATGAACTAACGAATTGATTTTTCTGCGGACATTACTACAAGTGTATGTGGATTATTAATTTACATAATCATATATTAGTGCGATAATCTACGACGCGGTGTGTTTTTGATATCATTAGGAACGGACGACAAACTGCTATCAAAGAAAGTAAAATTTAGTGTTATAAGTGGTGTATAGTAGACGCTTCGATATCGGTTACTTACGAAAACATTTTAGGGGTTGTGCGATGGCTGAGTGGTGGTCTAATGCATACCGTCGCCGTACAGTTCAGGCTCGAATCCTCTATTTTGTTTTGTAATCAGATTAATCATTTACTTAGATTGGAATTTGAAAATGTCATTTTTTTAATACATTGTTTCAATCCATGTACTTCTTTCTACTATTAATACAACGATATCATTTGAATTGAATTTATTTTATATTTCAGTTTCGCTTTCTTGCTTTCAATGCAGTAACATCGACAGTCTACATAAGTGTCAAACAGTTGTAAACTGTGGTCCTGAACAGGTTGATTGTTTAAGAATAGTTTGATTTTTTTGTGAAAGCCCATGTAACAATCAAAATACAAGTTCGGCTTACGTGGCCATGTCTGTGTTTGAAAACACATTAGCAGAATCAGCAAATGACTTTGAAATAAGTAGGAAGTTTACATAACTAAGATCGAAATAACAAGAATCTCCCTTGTTTGTTTATAAAGCTTTGCAAGGTGCTTGATGAAAATGTTTACACACTTTTAGGACAACTGTCGTTTCTGAAAAGGACAAGCATCCCTATTACTTATTTGATTTTTTCTAAACAGTATAGCAATGTGCTCTCAATATTGTGTATGAAGATGAATCATTCTTTGGGAAAAGACAATGAAATAAGGTGGAACATGTTAATAATTGACAGTTCACCTGCCATTATACGCATATGTTTAACGTGTATGGAGCTTTACTGGAATCACGCTTGTCCGTCCTTTTGTCCGTCTGTTGACAAAAACTCTTCACACTATTTTCGGCAACCACTAGCCTCAGTATGATTAGTACATTAGCAAAGTCGTGTGTATTGTCGGCGTGTTGCGCTCGGAACATTTCATTGACTTATTGCCCTTCGATTTATCATTCATATATATATATATTACATAGGATTGTTTGACGCGCAATTTCCCGGCAACTGCCGGTCGGAATTCAACTGGTAATTTTTCAATGAGAGTATTCCTTAACTGTGAAAACACAGGTAGCAAAAGGTGGCGATTAAATGTGACAAGGAGGCATCTGGGGGTAGAAAAGAAATATTTCCAGATTTTTACAAGACGTCCTCGTGTTATACCTTGAACACTGTCAAATCATCTAAGCTTTAAAATGACCGCCTTTAGAGAGATTTTATATAGAATAATACAAATATTATCAATATTAAAAATATTATTATTGATTACGATTCAACATAGAAAATGCATGATTGACTCCCTGTCCTATTCATTTATTCTATTTGATGATTAATATATATTTCGACATTGCAGGCGTGTTATACTCGATCTATGACAGTCGGCGATAATTTGACATTTACGATGGGATGTACAGAAAAGAAGGTATGTTTTGTAATTTTATCTTAGATTTGGGGCAGGGGAGAAGGCATATATATTTGCTCTTGTGCGTCTGTAAGAACGTTGAAAAAATAGAATGACATGCACTTCTCCTTTACAAATTGACCTAGAGTCACCAAACTTACTTTAATACAAATGATATTTGGATGAGAAGTTGAGTTGTGAGCCAAGGTTTTGGTATTTATTTTGGATAATTAGCACTAGAATTATGGCCCTTGACTTTAAAAATTAAACCGAGAGTTTTGTTGAATGTTTTCATTGACAAGAAACATTGTCTTATGGACCATACCCACCTATGGGGCTTCAAAATTAAATCGTGACCACCGCTACAAATCGAATTGAATTTATATTGAGATATATAGGAAATGTTTTAAAACAATTTTCTCTAAGACCACAAGGCCAAGAACTTAGATATTTGACATGTTGCATTGCCTAATGGTTCTGTAATATGATTGTTCAAATAATAGTCTCGGGTCCAAGTTTGCCTGGCCCCGGTGTCATTTAACCTAATGACAAACTGTCTTGTTTTAGCTCATCTGAGCACATCAGGTAAATTATAGTTTTGGAAGTCGGATTTTTATTATTTCTCTAATTTTTTTTTCAAATCCCATACAATGAAATCGAGTCAATACTATAAATATGATTTGACATTTGACCATAATTCCTCTACATTTCTCTAGAATTGCGGTAAAATACCTGTGATTCAAACTATGTCTGCATTGACCCCTATCGAGCAATGTTATGAGTGCTGTGGAAAAAATGTATGCAACAAAAAGCTGTGCAAACCCCAAATACGTACGTACCCCTTTTTTACAATAACGATATGTTAACGACCTGACAGGATTGACAAAATAAAAATATATGAAAAGCTTTTCGAAAGTCACAAAAAGTGCGAAATGTTCAAATTCATCATTCTTTTCTTTAATGGTCAAAATTATTACATATTTTGAAAGTTTGACGTCTATGTTCAGTAAGTTGAACTATCGCTTGAACTTTAGTAAAAAGAGCAGCACTTGCTTCACATTTATATTGTTTAGTAATCATTCCTTGTTTTCAAATATTTGTACAGTAAACTCCCTTTATAACGAACTCCTTGGGACCATTTGAATATGTTCGTTATATTCTGAGTTTGTTATATCCGTTTACAATTTTCATATAAAATGAATAAAAAAATCGGACCGAGAAAATGTGTTCCTTATATCAAGATTTTCGCTATGTCCGGAGTCGTTATTATATACGGAGTTTACTGTAAAGTGTATACTGTAGATTCTAATGGAATTTTGTCTTTCATTTCAGAAGAGTATTGTGACGATGACGAAGAGACGGATTGTCCCCGGCTGAACGAAATGTTTGACATTTGTGGCGACATTCATGATGCAAAAATTGTTTGCCGTAAATACTGCAACTTATGTTCTCTAGGTAAGTCTTGTGACGTCACTTCAGCTGCCGATAAGTGAGAACTGTTCAGGACTTCGTTTATTAATTTATGTAAAACCGAAATGTAAGATAAGGATTATAATCCCTGAATACTATCAAATAACACCCAGCAATATCCAAACCCATTCACCGAAGAATAAATTTTACAATAAGAAAAACAGCAGACATGTTAAAGACAGCATCTTTGATATCAACAATACACGTAAACAGTCAACGTTTTCGCACCGTTTACGCTAGACATCTAAGAAAGAACAATAACACTCTGGTCAAGAATTTGTACTCAAAATCAATATGAACTACCACGAAAATTATCTCCCACAGTCTCTACAATTATGTTAACAATCATTAGAAATGCTGAAGAGCAAATTTCCGTGGTTATATAATATTATTTTTTATATAAAATGCGGTTTGGGACGCGCATACTTTTCCTTAAATAAAATGACTGAAACTGACAGTTCGGCAAAAACTCTTTATTAAAAACATATTATAAGAAAAATAGCCAACTCTTATCGACATACTATACTGAAAATATCTAGTAGAGTGGTATTTAAAATGAATCTCCACGGGTTAATGATTAAGTCCATTTCAGATTACCCTGTTCAAATGTATCATACGTTGTATGACAAAATTATGATTATAATGTAAAACTAGCTATAGTTATTGTTTCAACATGTGTAAAATTATAAACTATATTTCACTGTTGTATTTGTCTCGCCATTTTCATGATTGTATATCCTCATGGGCCATATGGCCTACAGGACTATTTGAAAATAAACTTAAAACTTATCAAACTTATGATTTCAGTATTCATGTTTGAATGAGCCTCATGTATTAACTTTTCTTTGTATATTACCTCTTTTTGTCATGCATACTTGCATGATATGAGTGAGATAAAGGTTTTGTGACTATTTTATTTACTTTACGCCTCTGTCACAGTTTTTCAAAAAATACATTTCATAGCGTCTTTCATATTGTGTTTTTTTCTTTCTTTTCATTTGTTGTTTTAATGAGGTTTTTAATTTACGAGTTGTCTGCCTAAATAAAAAATAGACTGATTTGTGCAAACTGTTTTGTGGTCTGTCCTCAGTTTGAATGCATTGGTAACAGCAGAAGTTCGTGACGTAAAGCAATGAATTATGACTCTCTGAGCTTGTTTCTTACTAATTAAACTGCTTTAATCTGTTTTTGTTCTAATAAAGAATTATATGTCATATTTATATACATATAGAATTAGTCATATATAGTTTTTGAGTGTGATAAAAGTAACTATATGTTATCTGGTTGTGATGAATTATTCATCTGGACTTTTTTAGTAAAGGCATGTTATTTTAATGCTGGAATGTGTGTGCTATGCCAATTTAATTATACTAGAATATAATCTCTTTTATAAATTAATTTTCACTGTGTACATTGGTGAGACTGAAATAAGTAATTGATATGTCATGTCTTACTTGGATTTAGAACAACTCATGTAATTATTGACGATTTTTGAGTCATAAGTCACAATAATGTAAATACGAGTATACAAAGCAATTAAATCAACTGATATCAGACGTATAGCCGTTTCAGTTTCATTCATTGTGTTAACTCTAGTCGGGTGACAAACAAGCAAAAAATCTCTCTGTCTATTGGCAAATTGTCAAACTGTTTTCTGATGTTGAAATTCTTAATGTAATAACTGAAATGTCAATATTTCATAGCGCGTCTAAATTATGCAAAACCTAAAGTTACATATGGTTATAAGGTCCTGACGGACGAGTTTTCCCCCAATAGGTCAGAAACTTGATCCCTATCAGTCGCGCATTCATCGTATTATATACATGTTCCCCTTACGTGATTTAGTTTATTAAATTAAATTAGATATCAATAGAAACGTTAAATGTTCATGTAAAATAATGGAACATATTTCAACTTGTGATAAATTACTAGTTGATGGTAAATGGTCTCCATGGTCACCCTGGTCGGGATGCGATGTGACATGTGGGCGGGGAGAACACACACGGAAAAGAACTTGCACACATCCTGCACCGGCAAACAGAGGCGAGAACTGTAAAGGAAATGGTACAGACACAAAACCATGCGTCAGACAGCACTGTCCTGGTAAGTAGATTTTTATTTATAGATAAGAAAGTTTCCTTCAATTGCTATTCACCACACACTTTCAAAGGCTGTTGTCTAATTGTGAAAAGTAAAAAAACATATGCCCTCTGCCTTCGTCTACAAATGTTAACTGTGGTGATTTTATTTTTAATTTTGAAAACATAAAACACACTGAAAAAACATTTTCATTTTTCGTATTTGCTCTCTGTTTCCTTTACAAATGTACATTTTTGGCGCAATAAATGCTTTGAAGCTTTTTTGGAGAAAATGATATTAAACAATTGTAGTTGGTACTATTCTGCTTGAAATTGTGAATATGGTTTCCATTAGAATGGTTCAGTAACTGACTTCACTAGTAAATTCCCTTAATGCAGTACATGGAGGTTGGGCGGATTGGTCTAACTGGGGAGAATGCTCAGTCACGTGTGACACAGGTATACAGAAAAGATTCCGTAACTGTACTGATCCATATCCGAAAAGAAACGGAAACCACTGTTTCGGACAGTCGATGGACGTAAACGTTTGCATTCAAGGACCATGTGCTTGTAAGTCTGTGTGTGCTTGTATATCAATAACAAGTTTTATTTTCCTATTCCTTATGAAATAACATTGGGTCCACTCAAAGGTCCACTGTCAGTTTTTGTCAATCTGGAATCATGCTAATAGTATTACATCTTCAGATGGGTAGTCTGAAGACTTGAGCTTCTCCGAGAAGCGCATTAAATGCCTTTCCTTTTATGGCCCTGCTTCTGACTGCAATGTTTAAAAAACCTCTTACTGCACCCATATTCATTAGTATATATTACAAACTACACAAGAGTGACTGTAAACCTATTTTCAGTAACAGCACCGTGTATAGTAGAAACTTGAATCGGAAGTTCTTATTCAACTGCTTAGTATTTTAATTATTTCATAATCTATTTTCAATGTATCTATATGTACAATCAGAAAAACGGAAGATCAAAGTCTAGTGTAATAGGTGTTATCATTTCGAACTTAATCGGAATCGTAATCTGCTTTTGAATTAGGACAATTTAGGGCTGAAGAATGGAGGACATCTCATCGTTATGAAATGGTTGTGAATTGTCATTTTAACCAAATTAATGGTTAATATCGGCCATGTTCAGGATTACAGATAAAAGCAAAAACAAACAGCTCAAACCTTTAATGTATTATGAAAATGCTTTTAATAATATGATTAATTTAATACATCATCCGAAAACCCCAGTTATTTGCGACTGCGCAAATGCCTTTTCATAAACCAAGTGGTTAGCGTGTTGTATCTCATAAACAAAAAGGAAGGAGATACACCATTTATGTGCTAAGCCTACGATTAATGTATGGTACCGCTTATTTCCAGGCTCCGACATGATGGTTCTTGTCCCTGACCATCAAATCAGTCGCAGCGCGATCTCGCCTGTTGTCTCTTACATCAAGTTCATTGAAATTCCCAAGGCGTTTGGTCCCACGTATAAAGTATCGATTTATAATGTACAAACGATTTTATTGGCCTGGTCCAGGGTACCGTTTTAAATAAAAAGTGCCCTGTGTGAAGTCAATGAAAATTAGCGGTACCATGGAATAAGTATATACATACATTCGAAAACTAAACTTTACTTCATCAAATAGTTTTGTTGATAATATGCTATCAACTCGCACCAGATATGCTCAAATTAATGGACATGCCTTGACTGTACATACTATGATACTTTGTTTTTATTCGAATCTTTGACATGTTGCAGGTGTGGATGGAAATATGCGGCTCTAGTGTAACAATAGCGCATCATTCGTTGCCATTATATTAAGAATGGTAAAAAAGACAAAAATGTCGAAAAAAATGATGCCCTGTTCATAAAATTCGTATTTTGCTTTGATTTATATCGCTTTTTCTTTCATTCGATAAAAGTATTTTGAACTTATCATATGCACCAATCATGATTATTAGTCCAGGTTCATAATGGGTCACGCGATGGTCGAGTGGGTTACCTGGGCTTACTGTGGACTACCAATCCGGAGGTTCCCGGTTCGATTCTCGGCCAGGGCATTGACAATTTCAGAAATCCAACCCATCTAGAGATGAACTGGTAAAATACCCATATAAGTCGTCTCACGTGTATCGGTACTATACACCGGACACGTAGAAGAAACTAAGGGGTATATTTGTAAAATGATCTGGGGTCTGATACCCGGATTCCATTGTATCTGTATCTGTCTCTACAACCTGCACCTGTTAGGACTTTTGGCAAGTTCATCCGGGGAGGTATCCCAGAGTCGGCCGGGACTATAAATAATCTGACTAGAAAAAGGACAGCTTCATTAGTTGGTATAATTTGAAGACTAATTGTGTTGTTACTGTAACTCTATAGTGTATACTGAATACTTGATTGCCTTTATGTTACTGAATATTGATACTATTCGTATCGTATATTAGGGCTTTATCGTTGGTACCGGTTTTCCCATATGACCAACGCCCCCAGAAGAGGTTAGTTATTTTAGGTTTCGGAGGATAGTGCAAGATACAGACGGCGTCCCGATTCCAGAGACACCACTGGTTCTTATACACTCGGTTTTAGTCTCATGCGAAAGACTGTTAGTAATTTTAGATGGTAAGCCCCGGGAATCGAACTCGCTACCCCGAGATTACAAGTCTCGTGCTCTACCGATTGAACTATACGGGCTGACTGTGATACTTTTCTCTCTGGTCACGGACCTATAAGTCCTCGTCTCTGGTATACCTTTCGGTAAGATTGAATTTTCGTTCTACAATAAAATACAGCACTTATTATTTCGATTCTAACACGACATTGTCTTTGACAAAATACCTCGAACTATGACGGAATGCGATCGGATGTATGCGTCATTCCCCTAGAAAATGAGACTGTACTGTAAGTGTGAATTTACGGTTATAAGTTAACACATCCCTCACTCCTCATTTCATTATTTGGACATACTTACGTTTTCCTGTTGGCGGCATGTACGGAACGTCTGACGAAAAATACCAGCTTTGTGTTCATAAGCAAACAAATAATTCTGGACATAGAAAACGCGAAAGGAGTCTTGGCAAGTTTACCCGGGGAGAAATCCCAGGGTCGGTCGGGACAATAAGGAATCTGAATGAAGAAGACAACGCCATGTAATTCACACCAAGTAATTGTATATAATGATGGAAATAGTTTTAACATGTCAATTAAATGATGTACAGCAGTAAGTAATAGGAGGATTCCCCGATGTATATAGTTTTTTGGCCATTAAATTTAGCACAAACCAGTATTCATTGGACACTACACGCAAAGTTTAAATCACCTAGGATCAGACGAAAGTATCGTAAATTAAACAGAGCTATTACAAGATAAAGGGTTTTAGTGGAACACACAATAACATAATAATAGCTGAAATGTAATCGTTATAATATTTTCTGTAATGGTAATGCGAAGGAAGGTCCTAGGAGTTGTTTATTTAGTTTAAGCATAAAATGAATTTATTGAGACATGATAAATTCAATTCTTTCTAAATTTTGCTACAAAATGACTTTGAGACTAACTCTTTCAAACAGACCGAATACGACGTGTTACGGATTACTTAGTACAGACCTGCAGTGAGTTACGTCTTTTTGGAAACTTTCAAGACAACAACGTCATATAACACGTGTGTTCAACGTCTACGCGAGCGTCCTTAAAGATGAACATTTGTAAATCAATATAATTAGAAAAAAATATTTTTATGAGTAAACTTTCAGCTCATTTCATGCACTACCTAAATTTCGATAAAATTACATGTCTAAACCAAACAAATAAATGTTTAAGTGTACCGACTTTTTTATGTGAGCCGTTTATTAGGCTGATGCTTTGCCGGATGTTAAATATGTCAATGTTTATGAATACCAATGCACATTTACCTTATTGCAGCTGTGGATGGAGGCTGGACAGACTGGGGAAACTGGAGCGGTTGTAGTGCTTCATGCGATTGGGGCATGCGCACACGTTCAAGGTCATGCTCACATCCTCTTCCTGAACGGAATGGGCGACCTTGTGACGGTACTGCAATGCAAGTGGAAATGTGTAACGAAAATGCTTGCAGTGAGTGACATGATCTGTTTTTTATTTTTAAACTGGCACTGTCCGTAAAATCACTAGGTTGATCACGTGTTTTGGTTGCTGTGCGATATGTCGCAAACGTGACGGCTCTGTTTTGTAAGAGTTCTTTTGCCTAACTTTGGAACTGTCTTATTGAAGAACTTAACGTTTTGATTTCAATATAAAGAACATATACATATTGCAAATTTAGTATGAAGAAAGTTGAAACGTTTCAAACGGTAGTATTTTCCTTAATTTTACATTTAAAATAAATGTGAATTGTTGGCATCACCCAACTTTTCTGTTGAATCATCGGATTTCAATTTTTCTACTGATAATTTACCATTCACATTTACTACAGGTCAATCTGTTGTGTTCAGTGCCAACTATGTGACTGATCTAAAGCCAGACAATGGACAGACCATTGTATTTGAAAAAGTACCAGCAAACCAGGGAGGAGGATACAGCAATGCTACGGGCGTTTTCACAACACCAAGAAACGGAACGTACATATTCTATGCACATATGTGTATAAATACGCGACAAAACATGCACTTTGACATTATGGTTGATGATGTACCTTATGCCACTGCGTACGGTTACACATATTATAGCTGTGATTGTTCTTCAGCCCAGGCTGTAGCACAACTTGGAGGGAATGTGAGTGTTTATGTACAATGGAAAACATGGACTGATTATCAGGTCTGTCAAATGAAAGGAAGTTCGTCACCATACTTCATGAACTACTTTTCTGGGTTATTAGTAAGTGAGTAAGCGTTTGTTGAAAAACGAAATAATCTTCTTTTTTTTAATTCTAAGACGCTTGCACTAAATAAGGAATATATTAGTTACTAGCATTGTTAAAATTCTGTAGCTGAGGAAATTTACATATTGAAAAAGCAGTTCGCCATTTGTTGAAAAGAAACAAATTAGAAATTAATCTTAACAGTTGTTTAGCTACTGTTTTGATGGAGTTCTTCAATACCTGCTAAACGTAAAGCACATATAAACACATGTATAGAAATATATGACAAATTGTCTTTTCTCTTTAAACTGAATTCAACTGGTAATAAATGTATTTTTCAAATTGTTGACGCTAAATTCCACACAAGTATAAGGTTTAGTGAAGGGCAAAGAATAAGTTTCAGCATGATTAAATTCAGAAAAAGCCCAGACAAGCTATTTTGATCGTGAAATAATATTAATTTAGGCATTTCGGAGATAAATCAAGTACATCGAAATATGTGAGAACACAAAATATCTGTAAACTCTGCTTCTCAATCTTTAAGCCAAAAGTCCTGTTTCCTGATCAAAAATACTCTACAGGAAACTTCATTACATTTCTACAATGATAGCTCAGAATGGCCGTAACTCATACTATTCAAACATTTCTTCTTAGGCTATTATCGTGGAAATGTGAGACAAGCATGTGAAAACCCGGTTTAACCTCACCCCAAGTTATCAGCAGTTTGTTTAGTCTAATTGACTATTTCTAGGCGATATCATTTCTAAATCGTTCGTTCTTTGCATTGTGGCATATTTGCCCATTTGTCTTTGCTTTTGTTTACTTGTTGCAGTTGTGAAAATGTTCTCTGAATGTATGTTAGAAATATTTCCTCTGGCTAAAGTGAACAATATATTTTGTCAAAACTTTAAAATGCTTAACCTGCATATTAAGGTAGATAGTTCTCCCATAAACACAACTATAAAACCTAACTTTCAACAGGACATTGCACACAAATACTACATGTGTACATTTGCTCAAGTAACTGAAACTTATTACCACATGACAAGACATGCGATGTCGTGTAAAAATGTAACTATGACTTTTCTGTCTAAAACACTGTCATTTACAGACATAAGAGAGGTCTATTCAGAGAAATGTTCAGTATTTTACGGTATTAAAATCTGACTCTGAATTGTTTGGGTTTTGACGTCATATGTATTCATTTTGAAATATTTTCATAGGCTTTAATATCGTTATTGATAGGATGGAATTAGTTTGAACATATTTTGTCAGTTTGAGAATTAAGTATCTATCAGAGGGTAACTTTACTTGGATTACTTTGCTTTTGTCAGTGTTTTTCTATTTTTGTAAATATTTAAAATCCATGATAATCAGATATAAATGATGTTCGTTAAATACACAAGTGTCCAATTTTTGACAGTTCTATCAATTGGATTTCACTCAGTGATCAAGATACACTGCATTTAGTGTAGTCCTAACGTAGTGCATGTACGATTAACCGTATTTTCGTAAAAAATCATACTGTCGGGACTTCACATCCGAGGAAGTAAATAAGAACAGACAATTTTGCTCTCTCCAGAAATGCGAAATAATATATCACGAAATTCAGATGTATA
>JAUMHA010368824.1:0-13500 GCA_032359765.1 Saxidomus gigantea | reverse complement strand
ATTCAACGATTCCATTGTAGCATGAAAACTCGGACGTGTAACCAGTGACAGTCATAACAGTTCCTTTCTTCTCTCTCCTGCACTTATGATTACAATTTGCTCATGCTATATACGTGTGCATACATAAACAGTAATTTCAAGGTATATTTATTCGCTGAATCGTTTAGCAAGTGTTTGGCCTAAATCGCTGTGTACGGTATTGAACAAGCTCCGGTCTGTTTCAGGTGCAGCCAGAGCGAGAGGATAGCTGTGTTACCAGTTGGATACGCCGACGGTTTCCCTAGAAGTATGTTTGAAAATTGTTACGTAACAGCATTAAACGGTAAGGAATTTAAATGTTTGAAAACAGTTGTTACTCCCTTTTTACTACGAGCCAGACTTTATGGTCATTCTTGGGGGTTTACCTTATTTCTCTTTTAGAATTTCAATCGGTTTTGCAACTGCATTGTGTCCTGTTTCAATGTTACAGAAATCTGTTGCGAATAAACGTACATGCATCTATATTTGTCATAAAAACATTTTTTTTTCTGTTCAGTGTAGAAAAATAGAGTATTATATTACTTTTTATGCTGTTATTTTGTATTCACAGGGGTTGTTTGTCCTGTTGTTGGACGTATTTCCATGGATGCTATTACAATTAAACTCCCAGACGAAGCGAAGGAATGTCAGGAATTCATTCTGATGACTTCGGACTTTAACGACACGAACTCAGTAGTAGCTATTTCAAAAATTCAAAACACCATACCTTACGAAGTGTGTACAAATATATCAAGCCGTGTTCCAAGACTATTCGAAACGGATGGTGAAACAATGACAGTGACAGAAGTGTAGTCTTCAGGCTGTGACAGCTAACTTTGATCTCCTGCGTGATATGTTGTTTATCGTGAAAAGTCTACCAGAACAAAATATATACAGATCTATATACGCCATTTCTTCGCCTTCGCATACGAAAAGCACGGAATTTTTGTTTTATTTTGTTTTTCTTCGACAATCCTCATGTAGTAAAGTCGGATGAACACTTGTGAAACAGTGTGCAACATTCACACAGCAACACATTTTCATTGATGAGTGACACTCGCTCTAAATCCATCGCTTTTTAATACTTTTTCTGTGTTTTTTTTACAATTTGTATTATTCTCCTAATCAGACCTCATAACCGACATATCTACATTTAAATTATTGTGCCAATTCGATTCAATTTTTTGCCATTTCCAGCATTAAACTTGTTGCATTGTTATTTTTTGTTTGTTTTACAATCAATTCTTTTAAAATATTCCACAGGAAATAACCCAGTTAATTAAAATATTAGACAATATTCGGCCTTTTTCAAGCAAGATCCAAAATTAATTTATAGTCTATTTCTAAGATTGTCATAAAGATGGTGATACAGGCAATATTGCTTTTAACAGAACAGTTTTTTTCTGTTGTTTTATTTTTGTTTAGTTCATGCTTAACCAAATATATAGCCGATGTAAACAACAATAATTATGTAACTGGATATTGACGAAATCTAGCGCATTTAGCAATGATTTCACAACTTTCCAAAAAACGTCTTACAGATAATTCAGCTGGGAAAATCCAGTAGAATCCTGTTAAAGATACGTATAGACAAGTAGTTATACAGTAACACAAATACTAAGTTATTGAAACGCAAATACGGCTCGTATGATGACAAAATGATGTCGTAGTTCAACTGTCCCAACCGTCCGTCTGTCAATAATTTCTCTTTAGCAAAGACACTCTATTCTTACAATTTCGTAATCAAACTTCATTTAATCAAATCATCAACTGATCTCAGACATCCTTTCATCATGTGGCCAGTTTGGAGCGTACCTATGAGATAAGATTCTTGGAATATTCAGATGAGATACTTTAGTACTGCTTTCTTTGAAGCATAAACGTTTCTCGTGTTATAACAAGAACCACATACATCTTGTTTCAACAAATGTGAACGGCTCCTCTAAGGCAAAGCAAGACCTGGTCTAGCATCTTTATAAAACCCATAAATGGTCAATAGGAGTTGTTGATGCAATCACTTATGTTTTATAGAGTCAACCTGAGCAAATAAGCTGACCTTTGATGAAGGTAAAGGTCGGTACTTGTCAAAAGCATCTATCAGGGGTAGGTGAAGTTGTCTACGTTAACTGACTGTGGAGCTTATGCATTGACACCACTTTCAAAAGAAAGGCCACTCTGATAATGACCTTTTGACGAAGTAACCTAACCGATTTTTGAAGAGTGTACAATTGTTTGGGAGTTTCAAGTACAAATGTATAAAATTCACCGAGACGTTGATCTTTAACGGACTGGCATCAGCATTATTAAGGTTCATTCGCTTTTGAAGCGCAACCTTCGTTTTATGGTTGCGGAGCTATAGTCCAGAGGGATCCCTAATCAATAAGGGCAATCCGCTTGTAGAGAACTACCATTACACGAAAGCTGAAAACTGTATCTTTACGATTCAACCTGTCCACAAGTATATTGACAAGAGCTCCTGCTGTACTGATAAGGTTTTGCTGGTGTTTGCAGTTTATTTCTGGTTCTTGTAAAATAATGAGTTGGGCCTACAGGATTTGACACACCGAATGCACGTATTAACTACAAAATTTAATACGGAAACAAGGAATACATTTCAATTTTATTACAAAGTAAAACAAGGGTACGCTTTAAACAGTAACAGTCAACAACCAAAAACATTATCAAATAGACGAGATAAAAATAAATGGATTCCATAAAAAATACCGGGAAACAATTAAATTGAATTGAAACCGGTTACTGAGATTCAAAGTACTGGGTAATTATGATATCCTTAGTGTATATGTAAATAATAGTACATGTATGTGCAATACATGTATATACAGTAACTCATAATTCAAATTCATCAAAAAGTATTAATTCCGCATAGCAGTTGATTGTTAAAACTGAGCAACATCGCTGATCTGTACTTCACAATTCATTCAGTGACTAAAATACACGAATGAAATCACATGGTGGCGGTGTATAACGTAAAGATGTTCACCTTCAACAGCCATAATTTCTACTATTTTAAACAAGTATTTCAACCATTATCCAGTCAAAATAATGCATGTACATGTATATAAACATTCAACTTTTTTACAAACATGCAATATCTGCATCCGATGCCATTGGGACTTCCGGATATGGAATAAGCGCGTCAATACAATAGTGTTGTGAAACTGGGCGCTGTTCACATGGTAACCGTCCGTCTGGTACTGGGGCCTGCATTTGCTATCTTTCCCGATCTTCGTGAAGCTGTATCACGTCTGGTCGAATGAAGTACGGTGACCGACATCAGACTGCCTTTGCTACATAGAGACATATTCAATCAATTCGCCTTTCTTGATTTTCTAGACCTCTATCATGTTTTCGTCAGATACATAATGCCTTTATGAGTGTAGACACGCGCAAGTCGTGCAGCAAGACATGTCGTGACCTCGTACGTGATGGTGTGTAACCGTTTAGAAAGTTCCACAACAGAATTGGGCGAGGTGAAATCATCCTTGAAGATGTAGAAATTACAACAGTTGGCCTCGTTACACGGCAGTCTCACTGAAATGGCGTCCATTGACACGCGTCCTATCACTGGACACTCGGAACCTGAAACATATTCGGTTGTTCTTAGTCATCAACTTATAAATGACACAAGCAGTTTTAAAACAATTGCAGTATGGTCAAACATAACGCTTGCCCTGCGGTAGATCAATATTCCTGAGATGAACTCTGGTTGTACTACGTACTATATGTATAACTTGTTTCATTTTGTGCAATATTGCTTAACTTACCATTTTCTGTCGTAATGATGCCTTTCCCCGACAGAAGTCTGTTATAACCGTCGGCATATCCAAGCGGTATGGTAGCGATGACCTCCCCTTCCTCGCACCTGCAAACAAAACGTGATTTATCTATAGACACGTAATAAAACAAAGAAATCTTTTATGACACCAGGTAATGTAAACAGATGAATTCATTCAGCTTAATGTTAACACTAGTCACGTCTGCACATGTCAACAAATATAAATCTGTCAAAATTTTCTTACGAAACAATTAAAACGTATGACATGAAAACCACATCTTTACAATCTATATGCACACGATTCATAGTTTTCGTGTTAACAAGAGATGTTTGTAAAACACTTATGCCCACCTTTCTCCCCTCTCCCAGTAGCTGCAACACAAGAAGTTGCTGATGTAGTAGTGACCTAGAAGTCATTACAAATCAATAGGGATCATCTTAATTCTTATTAACACTCTTTCTAGCAAGTTTGAAGATTTGGGGTCAAAGCATTGTCAAGTTCTTGAGCCAAAACGATCTTTAAAAGCAAGGGACTTTGACCTACCGACCCCAAAGTCACTAAGGGCCATCTACTCATTAGATTTACTCTTAGCAAGTTTGAAGACCACAGCTCAAAGCATTTTCAATTGATTGCGGGAAAACAATTTATGATGCAAGGTCACTATGACTTTGACCCAGTGGCTTCAAAATGAATAGGATTCATCTACTGTCCATGACCAATGTCCCTACTAGGTTTGATATCTCCAGTTTAATAATTATCCCAAGTTACCGAGTGGAAACCGTTTCTAAATGTGAGATAAGTATGACCTTGACTTTTGACCTAAAAATTAATAGGGTTCATCTACTGTTGATAACCAATGTCCCTACCAAATCTGAAACCTTTGGGTCAAAACTTTCTCAAGTTACTGTCAGAGCGGAAACAAAATATCTACCTACCTACCAACCGACCGACTGACAGCTGCAAAGCTATATACACCACTTTTTTGTAAGGGAGGGGGCGCCAAAAAGGACTCTTACCTGTACGTATTGTCATATCCAACAGTACGGCCTTCTCGCATGATTTTCACGAGATTTGGCTTGGCCATCCAGGATAATATAGGTCGCAGTCCAAGTCTATTGTACATGTCTAGAGCATTGTCTGTTGTATCTGTAAACGTAAAAAAGACATCCATTAATAAAAGTAGAATATGGAACAATAAAATGGTATTGTCTTAACTAACCTTTCATGTAACTAGCACCAAGGGGTTGCCAATGTTTAAGATGGTCCATGGTTTTAAACCATTCAGGTTATAAAGTTGTACGTACGTCCGTCTATGTAAATTATTTTTCAATATTTCATAAAATCATACTTACGTTTGGTTCAATAAAAACATACATACATACATCAACCTAGTTCAACTCATATAAAAGCATTATGAGGCGGGATCTGGTATTCAGTAAGATCTCAGGCTCGGAATAAAAAGTTGTGTGTGTCGACTTTTCAGGTCGCGGGTACGAAACAGAAACGAAATATACACATTTAAGATGAAGGTTTAATCTGGTACATAGTATTTGCTGTTATATATATGCCGGCCATTACCATTATGTTATAAACAAAACTTCTAGCAAGTGAGAGCATTTAGATATTAACAAGTGTTCCAGTAGTCAGACACTTACCATTTATTAAAAACAATTAAAACATCTATATCTTGCATATTGTTACATATAAATATGTGTCAAGATATTAACTGTCCATTTATATAGAAATCTACGTCAAGTGAGTTGTTCGTCGAAGTCTACCCGACTTGGTATTTCAAACCACGTGACCATCCATACTTCGACGCTGCCCTCTGGTGCTTGTTACTCATGCGCACGCTAGGAAGCAAACATATTTTGTCAGTAATTACTATACCTACCATATTACATACTCACAAACGTAACAAAAAATTGGTTCCCTTTTTGTTGCTGATTATCTTGTTTCACGCCGACAGCTGGTACCTTTTGGGGTTGAACATCAATGATTAAAAATCTGGAAATAGTATACCTAAGTAGAAATAGGGAAATAAGCCCAGTTGTGTCCAACCAGGTGACATTTTGATTAATAAAAGCACATGTATTTAATATTTTTAATGATCAAAAGGTCTGTGCAAGCCTTGACAATGCCTCGATGAAGCTGAAAATCAACCGTTTTGAATTAATCACAAAGTTTAAGAACAAGTTATAAGTACATACAAGTATGAAGCAAAATTTAAGAGCAGAGAAATCGTAATATAGCTTTACACAGAAATTAAGTGTAATGTAGTGTACTGTTAGGTCTATTTAAAGCATTATGTTAAATGAACTTTTCTACTATTATTTTAAGATTTTATATAATAAATATGAGCCTAGAAAATAGGACAGAAGTACACACCTGGCGGCAGTCCATACATTGCTATCCCCGGACGAACGAAGTCCAAGTCGGTTCCGTAGCCAAGCAAGGTACCCGCAGAATTTGCTGCGTGAAGTTTGATTCCTCGTAATCTACAAAAGTATATACATATATTATTTGTTTAATATTATAAAGGAGACATAGAATCTATGGTGATAGCAATTTCTTGGGGTGACCGACCTTCTGGTCAGTAACCTTTGCTTATACATGTATTCGTAAACTATGTTATGTATGCTTAATGGGACGTTTCCCGACTGCGGTCGTTCACCAGATCAATTCTTTTCAAAAGTTCGAATTAGACAAATTTGAAGTTGATACCCTAAATTGACTAAAAAAAATCTTACCATACAGGGACAAATTTATTTCTTATTTATACAAACAAAGGAACATTTCTGACAGATCTTAAAATGGAACCAGAACTTGCTGACTACCTGTATTTTGCAGCAACATGTAGGAACGTGTCTAGTTGAGAAGCTGTAAATGTCGGATTGTCCCAGGCCGAGGCGAAGTGCGTCATGATACTGTGTATCCGTACACCGTGCTCGTCACAATACTGAAAATGCAATTAAAGTTTAAAAAAACACAACCATAGCATTGTATACACACTTCATGATGATTATTTTTTCGTGGTTGAGTGACATACACGTCAAAACGCTTGTCGCTGGATTACGTAAACCGTGATTATCATAATATACTAACTCGAAACGACGTTTAACCACGAATACAATTTACAAGACCCATGAATAAAGCTATGCACAACAATTGTTTTTTTTCTAAATGGAGATGTTTAAAGCAAAACAATATTTACAGACGTTTAGTGCAAAGCTCTCATCTGTATATATCTAACACAGAAACTTACATTCACAATGTCATCTAGTTCTTCTGGTTGGAATCCGTTCCTAGACATCCCTGTATCCACTTTTATCACCACCGGTCGTTCGAAGATCTCCTGTTAAGATAAATAATTGGTGGTTTTTAGTATGCACGACACAAGTTTAGTAAAACTCTAACTTCGCTTTCGGTCAAAAGACATTCAGTCCTATACCGATTTTTTCCCTTTATACATGCACTAGAATATAAATGAAAATAAATAATTATAAACATGTACATTAATATAGTGATAAGTAATAATTAAATAATGAAATAAATAAAAGATACGGTATAATTATATGATAAGACTTAATACATGATAGAAGACAAACAGTTCGTCTAAAGAGCCTACCTCGTAATTTTCCCTCAGTACATAATCCGGACACGCGTTCTGTGTGCATAAGGCCCATTCTTGCAGGAACTCTATGGAGCCAACTGTTGGAACGAGCTCATATTCTATCAAATCCGGAATCTCTTCTTCGCATGCGTTTCCTAAAATATATAATTAATTACATATAGTTAATTAGTGTCGATCGATTTCTAACGCAATAATTGAAGCATAATTCAATTGACGTCTATTTTCAAAGCAATTAGATTGTTGTTATTTTCAAAGCAATATAAGAACAACTTCTGTTTCATTAAGTTACTTTTTTCTATACTCAAGATAAATTTGGAATAAATAGGATAGTTCTAAAAGATGTCCTTACCAAATATCTGTATATATGACTCGATACCAGCTTTTCTAAGTTCGATGCCTTCGCCAGGAGACGCAACGGCAAAATGTTGCACACCAACGTCTCTCAAATGTTTACCTAGCTCCACACTGCCGTGACCATACGCATTAGCTTTTAAAACTGCTATAATGTCTGAAAATACAAAACAGAAATAAAACATGGAAACATTGGCAAATCCTTCAAGCAGTATATTGTGTAATCTTTTTCTCTGGTGCGAAAAGCATAATGGTGTCAGCACGCTTGGATCGCCACCAGTATTTTATTATGGAATTCATGTTCTTATTTAATTTATTAATGCAGTCTAAATACATTCTTTATAAAATCGGACTGGACAGCGACCAGTGTCAAGTAAATTTGGTCTCTTTCGAATTTCCATAAACAATGACGATGAATGATTTATTAGGTTTGTACTCGGCTGACATAGGTAAAGATTATGAAATGTGTTCTAATGGCTTAAATAAATAAACGGTTCGGAGTGTTTTGGCTAACCTTTCACATTTAATCTATTTGTTATCATCACTATTTCTGTCTGTATTTCTGTACAGCATAACATTTATTTCATTATCTTTATCACACGGCTTTTCTTTTTCGAAATTTTCTTTTCTACCCTCTATAGACAAAATTCTGAGTGCATTTTACGTTTAGTTCTAATAAAAACACGAGCATTTCATGAATAGTTGAAAGACTAACATGGATGCAAAATCTGAAAAATGTTCCACAGCCAGGACACGAACTCGTGATACCAAATTTCGACGGCCGCCGATTTATCCACTAAGACGTGTGAGGACTACAGTATACCTTTTAAAACTAAGTATGAAGGGATAATTTTACACCGGACTACCCCTTATACCTTGTTTATGTAAACGTGATAATAGTAGAAATATCGAATTTTACCTATACTAAAAATGCCTTTGGCATTAAGTTAATTTACGCAATGAAAACAAGTAAATAGTCACATAAACCGACATGTAAAAATGTTGCGATTTTTTATAAATTTTTTTTTTGGAAAATGGAAGCTACAAAAGTATAAACCGCACATACCTGTATTTTGTGAACAGAGATTCTTCAAGATGCACACATTATTTGTCAGAGCATCTAAGTCAATCTTCAGGTAAGTCCTGCGCTTTGCTAATTGATACTCGTTTTCTGGTACGCTCCCTAAATTCTTCCACAGATCCATTTAATATATTACAGTATAGTGTAGCAAAAACAGATATTTACGTGCTGCTCGCTTCACGCCAATCTCACTAATGACGCCGTTCTTATCCACAAAGCAAACTGAGACCAGGAAACTGGAGTAAACTGGATTGAACTAGCTTAAACTGGTTTGTTGGTCAATGTTGTTTTCTTGGTTCAAGAGATCGACTGGCGAGTGTTGCTTTGTTCCCATGGTAATGCATTTGACAATGTGTATTGTAATGTCAATACAACACTGCGGTCATCGGGTCGTACCGACTATAGCCTCTTTAGAGGATGGTGGACCCAATAAGCACAATTAAACAAACAAAACAAACAACACTGCGGTCATTGACCAAAGTCATTAGAAAAGACTGTTTATACCTCTTCATAGTTTATACCTCTTCATAGACGAGTAACCATTGTACGTGTTCTGCAGTTCCTAGATGATAAACTAAATCTGTATGTCTGCATCACCAGCGTCTGTTACATGCATCGTGAACCCATCTGGAGATTGTTTATTATAGTTTGTCTTGAAATTTGCTACTGGTTTAAAATAAAATACAGATCATCAAATCATGATGTGTCTGTACTCTGCTATTTGCCCTCCGTTAAATGGTCCATAGTTAAAATGGTGGAACCCAAGTCTGCACTCAATCTGGTGGGACCCAAGTCATCACAAAACTTAATGCTCACTTTCTCGAAGCCAGTTCCTAAACACACTCTCGCTTGCAACTGATTTCAGGGCGACATATAGATACATTTTATAACCATCGATTAAAAAACAAAGGCATTTTAAACTGGTAACAATTTCTATTCGCTAATGTCCGATGCCGCTGTGTCATTAACAGTCACTGAAATAACTTTCAAAATCATAAGACGGGGCAGTTGATAAACGATGCATGTGTAAAACATCCATGAACTTCTTTTGAACGTTCTTAACTATATCACAGTGATATGATAGCCTGACATTTGCGCAGGTCAAGTTGAAATAAACTGATGGATGTATATGAATTATACATGTCATAGACCTGTTTCATGATTTATTATAGGCGTGTGGTTTGTAGAGCAATTGAACTAGATATTAATTTGTTTTTCTTGACCTATTAACCGATTTCTCCGACTTTTTTCACTACAGACGAGTATTATTTACAGACCGACATTCTATATGCCGTTTTGGCAAACAAACAGAAAGAGAAGAAAACAGGTATAATTATTGTGGGAAGTCACGCGTAGTTTGAAAGTGGTTATCCAGTCAAACTACAAATGAAAACACTGAATTTACATGTATGGTGCCTAGAAATGATGCGAATAACGCTTTAAAGATTGCCACAAACATGTTCCGCTTTCCTTACATTTTTGGCAGCAAAGGGAGTTAATTGAGTAAGAAATAGTAAATGCAAGGACTGAAAGTCAGAGTACCCTTACAGTATCTCATCAAACTTGTCTTCATGATTTCCAGGTCAAGTTATCATTGGGTCAGAAACTATGCCACCATTGAATAAACAAGAGATTTTCCTTTGATTTGACTGTGGGACCTAGTTGTTTTACCCTAGATTCGGACTTGATCAAGAACTAATCAAACTTCATGATTGGGTTATGAATATGGCCCAGATTTGAACTTTGACTAGAAATCACTAAAAAAGACATGCTGAACAATTTTTATGATAATTGGGTAGTAAATGTCACTTCTATGGCATACGCAACGTATTTCTATTATCTTACATCCTGCCCTAGTTTTTAATACCAGATGGCCCATAATCGAACTTACCTATATTTTATCAAGACAGTCATTCTGACCAAGTTTCATGCAGATCCAATGCAAAACTTTTATTGCATACACAAGGCTTTTCTATGATTTTAACGGAGTCTTAGCTTTTGACCCCAGATGGCCCATATTCAAACTTGACATATATTTCATCAAGGCCGTCATTCTGACCAAGTTTCATGAAGATCCAACAAAAAATCCAAACTCTATTTCATACACAAGGGTTTTCTGTTATTTGACCGGGTGACCTAGTTTTCGACACCTGATGATCCACATTTGACCTATATAGATTACAGCAAAACAATCATATAATACTAACCAAGTTTCATGAAGACCCAACAAAATATATTGCATACACAAGGTTTTTCTATAATATGACCAAGTGACCCCTGACAACCCGTTATCAAACTCGACCAACATTTCATCAAGGCAGTCATTCTAATCAAGTTGCATGCAGTTCCAGTGAAAACTGAAGACTCCATTGCTTACACATGGTTTTTCTATAATTTGACCTGGTGACCTAGTTCTGAATCAAGATGACCTGTATTCAATCTTGACCTCGATTTTATCAAGGCAGTCATTCTGATTAAGTTTCATGAAGTTCAAGTGAAAAATGAAGACACTGCATACACAAGGTTTTTCTGATTTGACCTGGTGACCTAGTTTTTTACCCCAGATGACCCATATTCAATCTTGAACTAGATTTTATTAATATATTTATTCTGACATGGTATCTCACAGTGTGTGTCCTCTCCATGTGCTCAACAATTGGGCCATGTAATTATAAAAGCATTCTATGCATGACAGAGTTACCATGCATACAGTGTATTCCATTACCTTTAAACTCCAAATGTGATCTTGACCTTTGAGGTAGGGACGTTGGTCTTGCATGTGACGCATAATCTTGATGTGCTGAATATTTGTGCCAAGTTATCTTAAAACAATGCACGAGTAAGTTACAGTCCGGACCATATGTATGTATATATACAGGATTTCATTACCTACAAACACTGTGACCTTGACCTTTGAGGTGAGGACGAGGGTCTTGCACAAGACACGTTTGTCTTGATGTGCTGAACATTTGTGCCAAGTATTTTAACAAGATGGCCATGATTTCCCTTTATTACTCACCTGAATACAAGTCCACTAACCTGATGGATGTGGTCAATTTTGACCAAAGAGGCATGATTTGAACAAAGAAGGTGGAAGACCACTAGACAATGTTACATACCAAACAGGTTTTCCTATATACGTTTTTGTCATACAGACAATGCTAGACAAATATCTAAGCTCTTGTCTAGGCTTTGTGGTTTCAGTGAAGAAGATTTTTAAAATTTTTCCTTTTTTTTTTTGCCATAGCAACCAAAGTTCAGCATGGAATGGAATTCATTAAACAATCTTAGTAGAGCTTCATACAAGCAACATCCCTGCATAGTTTCATCAAACTCACCCAGTGGTTTCAGAGGAGATGTCGTTTGAATCAAAATGTTGACAGAAGACGGACAATCATCCATCCTAAAAGCTCATCCTGGCAAAGCCAGGTAAGCTAAAAATCCTTCAGTGCATGACAAAGTTACAGTCTGGCACAAAAAAAAATGTAAGGATGGACGCACAGATGGTCGGTGCAATTTTAATATGCCACCCTATGGAGGCATAAAAACCTTGTTAACACTCTCAGAGGTCACATTCATTAACCATTTCTATCAATCATCATGAAAATTACCTCAATGATTGCTAGGTCACTTTCCCATCTGGTACACTTGGGGTTTAAACTAGTCAATGAAAAACCCTTCTAGATGCCACATTTATTAACCAATTATCATGAAAATTTATCAAAACATTTGTCTCAATGATTTCTAGGCCATGTTTGAATCTCGGCAACTTTGGGTCAAAAACTAGGTCAAATGACAAGGTTTGTGCTTACAAACTGGATTTCATTACAAACATTTCTATGGTAACTGGCTATACAAACATAAAAGCAAGGTGTTATTTTAAATCTTTATTATCTAAAACTAACTAGCTTTCAAACATTACTTTCTAGAAGCCAGTGTTATGAATATGCCCAGATTTTGTTCAGTAAATATATACAAGCATAACAGAATTTCATAAGACATATTATTTATGAATAACAAGTGTACACAAAAAATACCTTTATGAACGGTCTTAATTGGCAACTAAAATGAAAAAAAAAACACTTCAGGTGTTGCAAATCAGCAAACCTGTTTATAAATAGATTTATATCTATCCCTGTATCTACAATTCTGAAATACATGTATATATATTCATACAAGAGATGTTTGTTGACAACACATACTCATAAAAAGTGCAATGCAAAAAACTGTTTGAGTATCAAGGTACGACACATTTTCCAAATCTTTTATCAGCTTTAAGCAGTTTGATTGGCGACATAAAACACATCTTAAAGTAACAGCGACCCTGACCTAGTGCCTAAAATCAATAAAAGTCAACAACTTCTATACTCCTAACAAGTTTGAAGACACTAGGTCAAAGGGTAATTGTGTAAATCTGCGTAACAGTATTATAATCTCATCACAGTGACCTTGACCTTTGACTTAGTCACCTTAACATCAAAAAGGACTATCTACTCTATTCTTTAACCCTAGCAAAAGATGAAGACCTAAGGTCAAAACGTGGTTCAGTCATTGAGTAGAAACGTTTTTAAATGCAAGGTCACTGTGACCGTGACCTTTGACCATATCAACAATATGGG
>JAUMHA010368813.1:0-13503 GCA_032359765.1 Saxidomus gigantea | reverse complement strand
ACACAGGATGTTATATTTTACTGCACAAATACTAAAGAAATTCGGATAAACATTAATAGGTATATAATAAAAACTAAAATACCAAGAATAATTACGCAAACGTAAAGATAAAACAGTGACTAGGTCACATGCAAGACCTGATGATTGCATGGTAAATAAATTTCATTTTTTTCTTTTTTGTGTTTTAGTTTTAATTTATAAATAGATCTATTGCAGTTTATATATCAATTGAATTTCACGAGGGATTAATGTAAAGCGTTAAGTTGCAACAACTATGAGGGCAAGTTCAATTAATACTTTCGTTTTTTCGAGGACAATACACGGTGAAAACAACTACTTTCGATTTCCTAGTGAAATGTATTGAGATAAAAGAGCTTGTTTTGTTTTCCGTGTTTTTATCAGCTAGTAACCAAAATGGCGACCGGTGTTGAGTTTGCAAGATCTCAAGTCGGACCTTCGGAAGCTATTCTGTGCACACCTTGTGCTAAAAACGGGAAAAACATGGAGGCCGAACACTACTGTGTTGAATGTCAGACGTATTTCTGCAAGAGATGTGTAGACTTTCACAATACATTCCTCAGCTCGCACACATTACTTGACAAGACAGTCATGAAATCGAAAAAAAGCCAGACACCAGGAACAAAACCATCAACGACGAGTGCTTTACCGGCGATAACGTGTGAAGAACATACTGGGAAGACGATAGAAATGTTTTGTGGCCATCATGATGTGGTTTGTTGCACAGTGTGTATTGCTGTCAAACACAGGTATATTTCTAAGTTTTAACACCTGGCTAAATAACTAAATAAATGTTGTAACAATGTACCTTGTATCATGGCTACTACATATTTGTATAGGAAAACACTATACTGTATTACTGATAATTTGAACTTCGTGTTGAGGCGGAGCTTAGAGACTGTGATCTATCTGTAATAGAGAACATGATCTATCTGAAAAGAGATCACTTTTCAGATTTTTTATTGCCTAGATATAACTGCTTTTTGGTTAATAAGTCTTAGAGTGATTTGGAAAATTCTCCATCGGCCGGTCAAAAACAAAATAAATACACTGAATCCGGTACATGATTTGTACAGAACTCCTAACAAGCAAAAAAGTACATGTATCAATTTTCTTTCTACACATTATCGTGTCAATATCTGAGAAATAACGTAATCATTTTGAGCTGAGCCTGTGTACGTGACTTGTTTTTACTTATCATTTTAGCTTAGTTAAAAGTTTTAAACCTGTGGTGTTGAAAAGCACAATGAATTTCGGAATTTAACATTTAGAAGTTACGAAAGTAAACTGTTTTTGAGAAATTTTTGGGGTTACGTTTTTAGTGTTTGTTTACATCGCTTGATTTCTTATTTCGACACGTACATTTTTAAAGCTGTACGTAGCAACGTTCACTGTTTTTAGCTCGACTTTAGGAAGAAAATAAGAGCTATCCTACTCACCCCGGCGTTGCCGTCACTCCTTGGTTAAGATTTTCGTACCACCTCACTTTATTTCAAAACCATCAGAGGTACTGCTTTGAAACTTATCATACTTGTTAACCATTATACCCTCCATCAACAGACAAAAGTACATAACTCTGTCAAGGTTTTATTTAGAATTATGGCCCTTTTTCGATTAAGAAAGTGCATTGAGCTTGGTTGAGTTTTTCGTACCACCCTACTTTATTTCAAAACCACTACAAATATTGCATTGAAACTTACCATACTTATTAACCATCAGTACCTTCATCAGTACATAACTCTATGAAGGATTTTGTCAGAATTATGCCCCCTTTTTACTTAGAAAATGCATTGAGTATGGGTAAAATCCACTTATTGACTTAATTCTTTGAGATATTGCTGTAAAACTTGGAATATTTGTTTGCATCATGACTTCCATCTGTAGGCAAGAGAAGGTAATTCTTACAAAGACTTTAAAAAAATTAAGACCCTTTACCAACTTATAATCTTTTTTCGTACCAGTCCACTTTTTGACTAAACTGTTATTACTTTGAAAATTGGAATACTTGTTTACCATCATGATTACCAAATGTAGGTAGGTAAAGGTAACTCTGTCAATTATTTCACTTGAATTATGGCCATTTTTGACTTCGAATCTCAGTTAAATATTTCATTCTTGTCCACTTGTTAACCATTTGAGATATTACTTTGAAAGTTTGAATGCTTATGTACCATCATGACACCTATCTGTAAGCAAGAGAAGATAACTCTATGAAAATGTTTTTTAATTTGTACTTAGAAATTACTACTTAAAGTATTGTATGCAACTGATACTGTCATGCACATATATCATTAACCACTTAAAGTATCAATTAAAAACTTTGCTGTCTATTCAGGGATATCAAACAATTAATATCTTGCTACTTGTGGCCCTTGCTTATACAGATCCTTGTTTTTCCTTTTACTGCCAAAGCCTTTTTTATTGGCAAGCATTTAAAAAGGTCAAGCGCGCTGTCCTACGGGCAGTTCTTGTTTCATCGGCGGAAATAAAAAGATCCTCAAAATCACAATTTTATCTTTATTTCAAAAGTGAACTTTTTGACTGGCGGTGTTTGTAAAAGATAGAATCCCAAAAAAACCAATGCGTGATAATGAAAGTGTTACTTGCAAAAGAAAATCACTCTAATCTTTTTTTTTAAGCAGACCTAATAATAAACTACAGTAAAACAAGTTTGAAGTCGCGACTAAACAAAGTGATCCAACCCATTTTGTTATGTCACACGATATTGTACGGCGAAAGAACTGTCAATCAACGTGTCGTGATACAAATCAGATTGAGTAACCGTTTGCTTGAACAATAACGTCATTTCTTGGGGGCTACGCCTCCTCGAAATAACATAAATATTCTCCTAAACAATACTCTATCTAATACTTGTACAGAGCTGAGATTGAAATTTTATACAACGTCTCTATATCTTGAAATAGAGTCATGATAATGAAATAGAGTCATAGATAATGAAAGAATATGCTTTTTGTGACTGTTAGGGAGTTGGTCATACAGTCGCAGAATATCCTTTCCGCACTGCCATTTCATGCTTTGCTACGCTCACGTGTCCTTTGGATCAACATTTACATGGTTAATACGTCAAAGGCCACTATTTAAATTCAAATCTTAGTAATAGTAATAATGATCTTCCTGAAAATAATGCTTTGATAACAACTGGGCAATCTGGCAAAAATAGTTCATAAAAAGTATTGTAGATTGTAATAATCATTTGTCAGAATGTTGGTCTCACAGAATTCCTGCTGGTCATCTGGTTTAATAATAGCATAATGCAATAAAGCAGAAGAACTTTTATTACAATGTAGCAACGTTTTGAGGGTCACATCTTAAAATGAAATGAAGTGAAACATAGTCATCTTGTTTTAAAACTTGCGACATATGAACTAATTTAAAAGCAAAGAAGATATTGTAATTAAACACTTCATGAATCTTGTCAGAATGCTGGTCTCGATAAAATCTGGGTTTGGGATGAATCTGGGTCATGTCTGGTGTGAAAATTGGCAGTAGTGCAAGAAGGTTACTGATCATACAAGCTTCTATGCTCAACTAGATCTCTTATGGAGAAGTACAAGACCCACTTGGTGTTGTCATAGTAACCCATATAAGTTACTGATTATACAAGCTTCTATGCTCAACTAGATCTCTTATGGAGAAGTACAAGACCCACTTGGTGTTGTCATAGTAACCCATATAAGTTCTACAGCTCATCCAATAGTTTTACAATTTAAACAGATACACTTGAACATTGTTATCAATCGTAAATGTACTTTAAGCTAGACTATAATCTATTTAATTTAGAAATAAGGGTAAAGCATTCCATTATGACTTTAGGAATAAGTCTTACTATACTCATACGTACACATGTATATTATAATAGCCTTGGTTATTGTCAAACATTCTTCACAAATAACTGTTTGAAAGACTCATGAAATGTAAAGGAAAAAATCAGAAAGTTACTACAGAGATTTCTCGTGTGATATGATTTGGCAACCGATTCTATGCGTCATCCACCCGTTTATCAGCCTGTATGTCACGATATTCTTAGAAGAAGTTATGCTAATAATCAGATTTACTTAAAGTCAAATTGTTTTGATCAACTATTCTTTAACCCTGCACATTTGTAGTTGATAAAGTTATAATTATTTTACTTTTAGCGCAGAAGAGTGAAAGTTTGCTTGTTGTCAAGTTAAGATGGGCAAACTATATTTCAGATCCTGTGACGGTGTAGAACACATTCCAACTATCGCCAGAGGAACAGCTAAAGGTCGCGAAAGACAAAAAGCGAAGACGACCCTAGAGAAGGTACGACAAGAACTGCAACTCCTTATATCTAAAAGGAAAAACAATCTCACACTGTTGAACAAACAATATGAGGACTGTGTGAAAGATATCGAAGACTTAAAGAAACGTTTTATAGAAAGAGTAAATGAACTTAAGAGAAAATCAGTTGAAGAGGTTACTTTCAGACACAAACAGACAACCAAGCGTATAAACACTGACCTAACTTCCATTGATGACATGCTGAAAATCATTGATACCCAGTTAAACAAGGTCAACAAAGTAAGTAATGACAACGAAGCAGAGCTTTTTGTTCATATCAAACAAGGTCAGACCAAATCCTGGCAAGGCCAAGAGCTTGTGAGCACTTTCAAAAATAAGGAAGACAAGTCTATTGAATATGAACTGAACAGCGACTTCGAGTCTGTCTTAAGTGACATACAATCCTTGGTTTCTATAGAAATTGTCGATACAGGTTCGATGATACCCTACACAGCTACTCTTCTTGGTACGTACGATATAAAGATAAAGTCGGACAGGTCTAATCATTATATATATGGCTGCTGTCTTACAGATAACAATCAGACAGTTATAACAGATTTCAGTAATAACACGTTGAAACGACTGAATGACAAATTTAAGGTCTCAGAATCAATAGATATAAAAGGTAACCCATATGGGGTTTGTAATACTGGTCAGTCAGAGGTGGCAGTTACACTGCATGAAGCAAAGAAAGTTCAGTTTGTGTCTATGCGTGAGACATTATCACTGACACATTCATTCACCGTAGGTGATAAATGCAGAGGTATTTGTTGCAGTAAGGGTCATCTTTATATTTGTTGTGAAGGAGGTCCTAATGAAGGTCCAGGACGGGTGAAAGTGTATGATATGTCAGGCCCGGAACTATACGTTATTCGAACGGATCAGTCAGGTCAGAATATATTTTCAATCCCTCGAAGTATAGCCGTAACTCCGGATGGCTCACTGCTGTACGTTGTTTACTTTGAGAATGGGGTTATAAGTGTAGACATTAAGGGCAATCAGTTTGATAACATCACAGTATTCACTGACACTGTTGTAAACGGTGCAGTTGGTATCACTGTAGATGACCAAGGTAATCTATTTGCCTGTGGTTATTACTCCAACAAAGTTATCCAGATTGACCGACATGGTAATGGCTTACGTACACTTTTATTAGAAACTGACGGGGCTATAGATCCTGTCACTCTCCTTTACTTGAAAAACCCGCGTAGGCTTCTGGTGTGTGAGCGGGGTTCAGAACTGATTAAACTGTACAAACTAACGTTAAAGTTTAAAGATACGCCTAGCGCAGTGTAATCTTGGCCAAATGCAGAACAAGTGGGATTTGAAAATACATGTATGCATTTCTCCTTTACCACACAACTCTGCGTATGGAAGATAAAATCAGATCACTGAACACTGTATAAATAAGTGTCAATGTAATCAGTGAAGATAATGGGGACTTTGACACGTAAAATGCGTTTATAAAAATCTGGCATGTTTGAAGCAAATTTGACATCATACTAACATTTCTCATTTAACAAAGAAGTTGCATTTATGAATACATTTTTAAAGAAACTGACATTTAACCAAAATAGTGTTTTGTTATCCCTGACCGACTTAATAGTAAATACATAATCAGAATAAATGTATTTCTCTAACAATGAAAACTTTAAATCAAGACGACTTCTTTGTTCTGAGTAAAGCAAAAATTCACACAATCCCTACCCAAGTAACAAGAACTTCCTTCTATGTAAACCTTATTGAATTGTTTGGGAATGTCGAACATTGGTTTTAAATAACCATTCTGCCAACTCCGATTGTCATGATTAAAAATATGTCGACGAACAGAATCAGTGAGTGAAAATGTATTCGAAAAGGTGAACAGTGCAAGCAACCTTGGCGTGATTTATTAGTAAACGTATATGACACATTTAACGTGTTAAAGTACCCATTTCCTTTTCTGAAGTGTAGATTTATAATGTTTCGTCATTTCTTATTTTCAGCAAATGCATTATCATATTCATGTGTAACGATGCGAGTGTTTGTGTGAAACATGTGTGCATAGAGAAAAAAAATCACATCAGGCGAATTTCAATTTGTTATTTCAAAATGTTGTTATAATGCCGAAAAATGTTGTATTTTTTATGCATTATTGTCAGATTATTTTTCCTCATTTAAGAAAGTATTTTTCATTTTAAATGATTTACAAAGGACATATTGACATTCCTTAATATCACTCTGTGTTTTAACTCTGAGACAACTGTTAGCGTAACACTGAGCTAAGCATCTTTGAAAATCTTTTAGTAATTTATTTTGAACTCTTTGAAACTAACGTGAAATTTACTAGTGATAACTGTCTAGACCATAGCTTTTAGCACAGAAATTAAATACTAGAAATCACCTTTGGTGTTTTGACATTTGTTAAATACAGATTATTATTCACTTTGTTTGCAAAATATTTTCTTTTTCATTATTCGACGTGTTTTATACCTGAGTAAATCTTCTGGAAACTTTAACATGAATAGGGCTGTAATCAGTCGAAAGTTACATTCATGCTCATATAACTTTGTTGTAAAATAAAATCAGTAAGACTGAGTTTTTGTGGATCTGTTATTCCAGGTATGTTGAGTTTCTCATATATTATATTTGTTTGTTACTAACTGATATTATGCATCTTCATAATAATTCTGTAACGCTTAAAATTGTATTATTTTTATTCAAATGCTTACATGAAAGAAAACCATGGATTGTTTGCCACTCGGCCATTACAATAAGATTTAGGTTTACATTACCTCTTCCAATGGCAATCTCTGTGTCGTGTCATACATTGGTATAGCCTTGACTTAAGTTTTTAAAATGGACTTTCCCATTTTAGCCTATCAGCACACAGAGTGCTCTAGTGTGAGCTATTGTGATCTACAACTTTTTGACAGCACTATAGAAACCACAATTTTAGTCCAATCTTCATGAAACTTTGTGAAAATATTCACATTGATAAAATCTTGGTCCAGATCTAGAATAAAAACTATGTCTCTAGGTCAAATATAGAAGAGCCTTGTAAGCACTACAGAGGCAACATTTTCTACCTGATCTACATGAATCTTGATCAGAATGTTTATTTATATACGTCACCTAGGGCAAAATAAATATAGGCCATTTTTTTATCTTGAATGTTTCTTTTTTTTCCTTTTCTTTTTTTCAGGGTGAATAATACTTTATTTCCTAGTACATGTTTATAATTACGAACAAGCTCTATGGCTTTTTCAAAGACTATTAAAAAATTGATGTAAGTACATATTTCTATATGAAATATACTATTATTGAAATACACGCATTACATATTTAATTCCCTGTTTTATAAAACTCACAAATATACATGTAAATAACTTTATGTGTAACCCCTATTTTATATACATGTGTTGGGAAAAACACAATGGGATTTATCTGTCTGAAAGAAAATAAAAAAATCTAACATTTCACAAACATTTTCCTTCTTTCTAATGATTAAAAAAAGATATTTAGTATATTTAGTATAGTATATACAACTTTATTTTAGCTCGATTGCGAAGAAAGCTCCGTAGCTTATTTAAACGCTCTAGAACACTAATTTCAGATGTCATCACATTCGCGAAAGAGAGGCAACGAGTTTTTCAGCGCTGCTACCCATTTACAGCTGGGTAGACTGAGGCACGTGTGGTTTTGCCAAAGGACACACCTCGTGCTCCGGCTGGGATTCGAAACCGGGACCTCCAACAAGTTAGTTACCACTAACAAAGATATTTGCAGGTTTATTGTGTAAAGAGTATAATTTCTTTTGCAGAAAAATATTGTTTTGTCATTAACTTGAAAATAATACATTTTTTTATTATAAAAAGTACCAGCTGTACGGAGAACAGGTAGCTGATCCTTGACTTCATGGCGGTTGGTCCGTTGCCACTTACAATATCGGTCTTCTATGATGATGTTCTGGGCAATAAAAGTATGCACCGACTCAGCATTGACATAGTAAACGTTTAGTCACGTTTTACTGCATGGGCGAGTTAGTTCTCGGAGGTACGGTAACACTGCCGCAGTATACTGTAATCGGACTTGAACTGGGATCTGCTGGCGCATAGGACCTATCTGTCGCAAAGTGTATTGTTACTTTATCTTCTAGTCTCAATAATTCAACTCCAAATGCAGACTCATTTTACATACTGACATTTTATAGATATCTGCGCTTTTGTTTGTCGAATAATTTCTGCTTAAGTATCAGCTGAAGACGCGGTTGCTATGGCAGTTTTCAACAACACTCCCGTTTGGTCAGATGATCCTATTGCAGTCCGAAAGACTGCATACAAAATGCACTAAGCGACTGCGCGTTCCAAACCTCCAGAATACCGATTTCTTTGTTAATCGACCGACGTAAACTTTTAACAATCAATTATTGTCACCATTTCCGTAAGTCTCGTGACACTGTCCAATAGCCTCCAAACTGCGAACAATGTCTTCATTTTATGATGAAAGATTGTAAGACTCGATATTTTACCCGACGGTGCGGGTACATGTGTAATTTCAACAAGGCTTGCATTGCGGCGTGTGTGATCTTGTGTTGCTGACAGAACCGATCAAATGCTCATATGTAGTTAGAATTTCATTTTATGATTATCTGTCCATTCAATTAACTCCCTTTGCTGCCGTCAATGTAGATAAAAGGCTGACAGTATTTGCTTGGAGTTTTAATGAAATATACTAAGCCTGGTGGCGAGGCTAATATGTAGTTGGCACACTTCAATTACTTGTGCAGAGTTGCCCTCAAGTTGGGATTTCAGGTAGGTAAATTTTGGATATTTGTGAGATTTACGTTTGTATGTATGGTTGACTCGTAGGAATTCAAAAAGGACTGCCAGTGCCATTATATCACCGTTGAAAACGAAATCTTATTTTATTTGTAAAATTGCCCCAATTTACAGAATTATGAGAAGTGTAACTCGCGATTCTGTCGTAAAGAATTCAAACCACCGTTGTTGCGTTGGCAGTCACTGGTTTCTTTGGTCGCCTGGGGTTGAGTTGAACTCGGATTTCTTCTCTTGATGACTTCGGAACTCTAGTAAGTGACGCAGCTTGATGTCCAATTTCACTTTAGTCGTCTGCTTGCCAATTTTCCTCTTATGTTCCGTCTACTTCCGTTTGTGATAGAATGTTCTCATTTAGTGTCTCTATAATTTTCATCTTGGCTTCAATGGACTCGAGAATAGCGTCAAACTCCAACATGGATCCATTCTCCTTAGCTTATTCGATTTTTACCATGTTATAGTCGGTTTAAATATTGGTATTTGCTATTCAAAATAAAACTAATTGTATTGTATTATATTAAAATGAAACTTATTGTATTGTATTGTCTCAGCGTTTGTAATTTCTGTTGATTCGTTTTTCTTTTGTACGGCACCAATTTCGTAAACGTGGGTTGTAAATCTCGCTAAAAAGAATCTTTATCCAAATATTTATGTGTTCTTACAATACTGGTATCTACAGCGACGCCCGAGAGAGTATTTAGTGTCGTGCGACGGGTAAAAACTATGTACGAACAAGCATGGCGTCTGAGCGCCTCTCTAGTCTAGCTATCCTCCACAGCTATCGAGAGTCCGACCCTGACGTCGAATTGCAAGAAGATTCTACGGTGAGGGTACCAATAGAAAGATTGACTTTATTTAGCTGTTACGATAATTAGCTATGCTCGAATATGGAGGCATATATGTTTCATTAACGACACACATGTCTATATAGGTCCGTATAAACATAGATAAAACAAACTGACAGTAAGTCAAATCACAGAAACAATCTACACTGAGAGCACAAATTTAAAAAAGCTTTATCTAGCTTTTAGGATTGCTCTAAGTGAACTATGGATACTTCATAAAAGTTAAAAAAACAAACTTGGCCGGCGTATAGGCGGCGTATGTACATTCATATGGACATGGAATGCAGAGATGATTGTGGACATATTTACAGAGAGAAAGGGTGTAGGCGTTTGGCCTTACGTTTTCAGAATATGCAAGACCATGTATGCTTAGAATATGATTTAAAAATGATTTGAAAAAACTTTTAACTTTTTTCTAAATGTTTATATCCCTTATGATTATTAACATTTCATATAACGAAGAATGATAGTGGTTGCGGGCTTCTATATTGAGAGGTTGTATAAAGGCCAAATTAAACATGTTTTCACACCGCAAGGACTTTTTTGACAGTTTTGTAATTCCATTTCATACGTTTTGATTCGTTTACAATAGATACATAGGTTCTTTGGAAACCCATCTGGAACGTTCAGAAATTGCCGGAGGCCCCCTTGACCCCTTGCAAAGGCTTTATCTTGGACCCACTTGGTGCTCTAGCGGCCCCCTTACACCCAGCCCTATCTGTGCGTAACTTCGAAATAGGGTTAACTACGCCCCGGCTTACGTTAGTATTCTTTTCGTTTTTTAAAGATAGCATTTAGTACTTTAAACAGCTTTTTCGCCTCCCTGTGCCCCCTTGGCGGCAACCAAACCTCTATCCCGTTCAATGAATCCAGATCTGCCATACCCTTCATACGCGCCTGACTGGGTACATTAGGATAATAATAATAATAATAATAATAATTATAATAATAATTATCTCTTTATTTTCAGAAGGTGTCTCATTAAGACAAGACATGTATTAAATATAGTACATTAATAGGTGGTAAATCTTATTTACAATGAGGCCTTCTTAAACATTTTTCAAAACAAATTCAAACAAGTATAAACAACACGTACAATATGAATAAGACTATTGTAATGTGCATACTAGTATACAGATTACATTAAAATGTAGAAACGATGCCAGACATAAGGGATTATTTTTCACTAATAATATAGAGTAGGTTACAATTTGTCGGTCTTAAGCAGAAATGAGAAATGCGCTATATTTGAACGCATTGATTTTGTATTAGTCAACAGGTATTTGGTTCCAAATGTCCATAGTAGAGTAACTAAATGTCTTCCTGAGATAATAAGTGTTAGGTTTTTGTGTGTGATAAAACATTCATCAAGATGTAGAAGTGACAAACACGATACCTTTTTTTTTCCGGGCATGTAAACGGAACAATTGCTTGTTTATTTTTGCCAAACTAAAATACCAAGGTCATATAACGCATCGATACATTAAAACGTATATTTAATACAGTGATACTATTACCAGTAGATGATTGCAGTAAATTTTATTCTTTCTGTTTTGTGTTCTGGTTTAAATTTATAGAAATGAAACTTTTTATATTGCAGTTTATATACCAATTGAATTTCCCGCAGATTTAATGTAAAGAGTTAATTTGCAGCAACTGTGAGGGCAAGTTCAATGAATTCTTTCGTTTTTCGAGTATAATACACGGTGAAAATGACTACTTTCGATTTCCTTGTATAATGCATTGAGATAAAAAAGCTTGTTTCGTTTTCCGTGTGTTTTTCAGGTAGAAACCAAAATGGCGACCGGTGGTGAGTTGGCGAGATCTCAAGTCGGAGCTTCGGATGCTATATATGACTTTATGTGCACACCTTGTGCTAAAAATGGGAAAAACACGGAGGCCGAACAGTACTGTGCTGAATGCCAAACGTATTTCTGCAAGAGATGTGTAGACTTTCACAATACATTCCTCAGCTCGCACACATTACTTGACAAGACAGCCATGAAATCGAAACAGAGCCAGACACAAGGAACAAAAACATCAACGATGTGTCCGTTACCGGCGATAACGTGTGAAGAACATCCTGGGAAGACGATAGAAATGTTCTGTGGCCATCATGATGTAGTTTGTTGCACAGTGTGTATTGCTGTCAAACACAGGTATACTTTATTATCTTTATTTTTAAGCGCTTGCTAATAAGAACCAAGCTGACAAAATATGAACTTATTTTCCCTGGATCTTAACTTTTATGTTTTACCACTGAAGTACCAGGTCCTTTTCTCAGTCTACCTGGTACTTCCGTGGAAAAATATAAAAGCTAAGATCCGGGGAAAATAAGTTCATATTTTGTTAGCTTGGTTCTTAAATAAATGTAAAAAGACCAAACAAAGCCGGAAAAAGCATAATACCGACCTCGAGCTCCTATGTACTTGCTATGGAACGCCGTATCTGACATTACAAGTCATCTTGTTTAATAAGTGATCTGTTTTGTTCAAATTGTTTTCTGTCTTCTCAAATAATTGTGATATGAACTTGTTAATGAACTGTTATTTCTTCGAAAGTGTTAAAAGTATCTTGTCCACGTGTCATGTTGTTATACATGTCTATTTCACATAATATCTTTTTTATATTGTTGTTATATTCTATGAAACATACATGCTATAGTATACAAAACAGCATGTAATGTCTTAACATAAGACAGCTACGGCGATCAATAGCTTGCCTTCCAGCTGCATTATACCTTTCTTTGTTATTGCCCTTCCAGCATTTCTTTAGTACATTTCTAATTCGTTTAACTTTGTTCACGCGTAGACTCACTTTGAATTCCATTTTAATTGAAACTTGAATTATGTAGTCCAAAAGATAAAGGGGCAAGATTGTTTTCTCAGAATGTTAGAAAAAGGCTAGATGTAGGATCAATTAAAGCATACATGTATATAGAAAAAATGTTTTGTGCACAAACGCCCAGTCAATGTCAATGAGGAAGTTTCAAACTTAATTTATCATTTAGAACTTTTAACACGTGGCTAAATAACTTATTTTATAACAATGTACCTTGTACAGATCTGAGATAGAAGTTTTAAAGGTCGTCTCTATAACGCCTTTTTCACTATATCTTGAAATAGAGTCGAATACGATTATTTTGTGACTGTTGTGGAGTTGGTCATACAGTCGCAGAACATCCTTTCCCCACTGTCTTTTCATGCTTGACTACGTTCACATGTCCGTGACTCGACATTTACATGGTTAAACGTCAAAAGCCACTATTTAAATTCAAATCTTAGTAATAGTGATCTTCCTGAAAATAATGTTTGGATAATCTGGGATAAAATAGTCCATAAGGAGTATTGTAGACATTCAAACACCTTTTGTACTAATTATTTGTCAGAATGTTTGTCTCACAGAATGCCTGCTGGTCATCTGGTTTAAAGTGACATTATGCGCATCTTACCTTTTTTGGTGATAGTTTTATAAAAGCAATTTTCGGTTGCTGTGCATTT
>JAUMHA010368802.1:0-13503 GCA_032359765.1 Saxidomus gigantea | reverse complement strand
TTGCAGTATAAAACTCAACATGATACATATGTGCTTCTCATGTCAACCCCCATGTTGGACAAACACATTCGTAACACTCTTTACCTGTTACGAATGCGATCGAATACGTACGAAATATGTTACACATGCGATCTGTGACGAATGTGGTCCTACATAGCTCCCTACATACACTCAGTTCCAAAAGAAAGTGTGCACTTCTTAATTTTTAATATTTTAACACCCCTTCCACCACTTAAAACGAGCGCAACTCAATAAACAGATCTCAATTAAAGTACCAAATATATAGGCTTTCAGAAAAGTAGTCGATGAAAAATCACAGAAAACAAAGAGCACACTTTCTTTTGGAACTGAGTGTATATAACTTGAAGACATTCGAACCCCATTATAAACACGTCCTTGATAACAGTGATCGGAAACGAAGGAAACAACTGTTCTAAACATGTAGATGCAACATTTTTCCAAATCGAAACAGTAGGAACCAAAATCGCTATTCACTGAGTACGGGTTCAATCTGTATGTAGAAGGACCATGTACTTTTGGGGGGAAAAACGCACAGTACCCAGGCGCGTTGGATCAAGGTCAAGGGCATGATTGAAGGTCAAATGACCTTGCCTAGGATTCTGGTGTTCTTCACAAGTGTTTAAAAATATGGTCTTGGAAAAAAATGGTCTTACAAGTGTATATTAAACAGTTACACGTGTACAGAAAGATGGTCTGAAAGATTAAAACTTAATATATTTACTTCTGTTTTGATTTTATTGTAAAATAAAATATTCTTTACAAAATCATCGAACTAACTGAGGGAAAAGATGATCCTTCTTGTAGGCTTCACTTACTAAAAGAACTATATATTATACGCAGATTGTCTAATATATCAAAGTCCGCGTTTAACTATTTTTCTTCCTGCCTAGCAGGACTTTCTCAAGTCCCATCATGGGCGACTCGAATGCCAGAGAGACGACGAACGCAGCTCCGTATGAGACACATAGATTCGCTAGGAAAAGGTAGATCTGAAAGAAAAATATTACCTTGAAATGTGACAATTAAATGATTAAAGCCCTGATACGTGTATGTATAACTTTTCAAAACGTATTTTCATGTTGTATCTAATGAATAGCAAAAACATGTTATATAATTCAGACTTTGGCAAGACTGCAGAGATATAAACATTAAACTTTTGACAGTTTTCAGCAAAACAGCAAACAGACCCCCCGTGTATTTTTAAGTTTCTATATTTCTTTGTAATAGTTTACAATTGTTGCTTGAAATTTGAGAAAACATTGCTCCAATCATAATGCTTTTATGACATATTCTAAGATATGTGTTGACTTTTGAAAATTTGACACTTCTTTTTCTTTGATATTGGCGTGTCTTTAAATGAATAAGTAATTTTGTTACACTCACTCGTATTTGCTACGTTTTGTAAACTTAATACGCAAAGATACGACCCGAATATCGAATATATTTTACGTATCACAGCAACTGCTGTCGCCATTATAATTTTTGCACACTACATTTTGTATGTTTCTGTTGAAAACGTTCAATTAAATCTGGACAAACTACAAATGTATACCTTACATATCTGCATATGTAATATATATTTAAGTAAAGGCAGGTTAGATCCGTTACTTAAATCCGAAAATATGCAAGAGCAGCCGCTTCCCGTTTGTGCAAAATTGTATAATCAAAATCGCGTGTTTCTTGCTTAAAATCATAACCACGTTTATGCTTGATGTTAATATGAAAAGTTAACATGAAAAGTAAAAAGATATCTGATTCAAGGTGTTTACCAATTCCAGCTCGTCCCAGTACATCAGCGTTTTCCTGCTACTGTAGTAAACATACATGACTATGGGATGGACCAGGTAGGCGCAGTATGTCAGGCGGCTGAGAGGAATTATTCCAGGCCATGATAGCAAAGCATTTACAGGGCCTGAAATAAATAGAAATTAATTTTCGTTCTTCCTGATACCTTCCCTATAGTATAACCACCTGACAGTGTAAGGTGTAGTGACATTCGTTAGATTTCCTTAGCTACGATACAACTAAACAATCAGGTATACACTACAATTCATATTTTATAAAATATGACATTGTACTCCTTTACTGAATACGAATGCACATATTAGATGGTCCTAAATTGCTCATGTTTTTCTCTAGTATTTAACAGTGCAATGACAACGATATTGCACTCATTGGTTGTCCCAACATTTCGTTAGCAAGTTCTTACTATTTCTAAAACACTCTATACCAGACTTCCATAACAACAATGAAAAACCAAAATCATTGTTACAAAATAAAAATGAAAGTAACAAGCAAAATCCCCCACCAAATGAAACATAAAACTTAAAAAGAGCAACTCGATTTATTTGTTTCGGTAAAAAAAACATTAAATTTTTTAAAATTTCCTCTCCCCACTGGGGCCTCATGTCATCCCTCATTTTCTTCAAAGTACAGTCATAACTTAATTGTTGTAAGTAAAATTAAATCAGTTTCAGGCAACACTAATTATAAAGTCTCTATATAGAATAATTATGTATTGTAAGAAAAGATCTTGATCCCCTTAAGTGCCTCATTTCTGTAAAAATCCAGTTTCTAAATTTTCCATTGTTAGAAAATACAAAATTGATTATTTGTTCCAAACGAAATTAAATTCTGACAAGGCTGTATAGACAATAAAAAGCATTTTCAAAATATCACCACCCCATTTGGGCCTCATCTCAGAGGGGTTATTTTCTTGTCTGCTTCTTACAGTGATACAGAAGTTAGCTGGAACAGTTGTAAGTTAAATTAAGTCTGCACGATTAGTTTAAGGAAACAAAAAAACTTAAGTTTCTATATAGAATATTTAAGAAGAGTGCTTCGACTCTTTTACGTATTGTCCTCCTAGCTTCGCAATTATCTTTACGTAAGCTAGGACAGACGGACGGAGTGACAACGCCAAAACAATATCCCTCCGCCTTTTGCGGGGGATAAAAACGAACGATAATATTGTCCAGGTTTACAAAACGTTTGTAATGCAAGGCTTAAGAATAATGAATTTTATGTCATATAAGGAGAGTTCGAATCTAACATGTACATTGTGTAAGTACATACCGCCGTAACCGGTGGTACAGGCAAATATCACCCAAGCAAGGCTCAGTCCCCATGCAGTACGTGACGTGGCGTTATACAAGGCAGCTACCGATTTACTATGATCAGGCGCAGACCCGTCCGGTTTGTACAGACCGTACAACACTGACATAGCCACCGTTGCTGCTATGGTCCATCCAATCAGGTTTGTTATCTATACGTAAAAATGATAACACGTTGACATGTAGTCTTTCTTCTAACATAATAGTTTCTTCGTACCCTTGCATATAAGTAATAGACATTGATAACTCCATATGGTCAACTCTTCGTTGTTAAAGTTAATGGACCTAGACAAATATTACGTAAGTCCTTAAGATCAAAATTGATGGTTAAGGTAAGGTATTGTGATCAAAATGAATAGACATAAACATGGCCCGTAAATGCGCACCACGTTCACTGCAAAAAAACAGAGAAACACGCAGTAAAGCCAGGTAAAATTTACGAAATAAGAAGAAAACTCCCACACTCGACGAATGGCGAAGACGAACATCCTTTTTTATTTTTCAAATCTATCTTCTAGCAACGACTGTTTTGGGAGCCCTGGAGTAGGCATATATTACATTATGTATTCAATCGGTAGGCTGGTCCTGATTGTAACTCTTTGAAATGATACTTTGATTTGAATTAAATTTGATCAAAATGATCGGACATAGGTAAGGTCGTATGGTCAAAATGATTGTAACTTATGATCATGGTGAATATACTTATATCCTTCAGGTCAAAACACTGAGAACATGTTAATCCTAATGGTCTAAATTAATAGAAATAGGTAAGCCCTTATGCTCAAAATGAACATGGATACGGTATTGTGGTCAAAATTACTGCACATAGGTTAGTCCATGGGTTCCAAAAAATTGGGCGTTGATAGAGTATTACGGTAAGAGTAAATTGATTAGATAATGCATTGGCATATACAAGTTATGGTGAAAATAGCCAGACTTGTCTCTCATTTCTATCGTCATACCTTTGACATTTTCACTTTGCACTCGGTTTTGTACAGCAGATAACCAGTGAAGAATCCAACCACGTAAGGACCGATTCGTGTCCATGGTGGAAAGTATATCTTGTTCATCGTAGTACCGAGGTCATTCCTGATATATATATTATGCATTTTATATGCCAATGTATATGTTCAACTGAAAGAATGAAACGTCACTCAATGTGATTTAATTTTTCGATCCACACCCACCATCAAGCACTGCAGCCATATTTAATAACTAATAATGCTTTTACTGATTTTATCAATGTATATACATGTACTATGCGATAACGGACATACACATTTTCCAAAATTAATCTAATTTAGTTTATCAACAATGTCTCCAATGTCTATTATACTTACGCAAACATTATATTCGCAGGGCTGCCATAGTGACTCGATATAAAACCACTGCACAAGAAAGTAGTAAGTATCAGTAACACACAACTAATGCCGCCAGCCACAGGAGAACTGAAATATGCATAATCGTTAAGAAAACTAGTTTGGAAATCCCAGAAAAAAAATGTTTAATTTAAAAGCGAGCATTGCATGTATATACTAACTGGTAAATTTTACCAGGATTATTGTGATATGCACACGAAAGGGCATTTTAGTAACAATTTTGAAAACTATTTCGACAAACCCGGAAACGAACGAAACATTTGCATTAAATAATCTCAACAATCGGCATTCAATAATTGTTCAAATATGCAAGTATGAAGAAGTTCTTTCTTTAAAAAAATCACATACAACTCTACGTAAAATAAAAACCCCAGGGTATATAGCTGATTTTGCCCAATGCGTATAATTTGAAAATGTTTGGTAGAAGACAACTATGTAATGCTACATATGAAATATTTATGGTCTAGACCTTACGGTTTTTGGCCAATTTTTTAAGTTTCTAATTTAAGTCTGTGTAAAGCAAGCGATCCCAGGGACAGCACTGATTTCGACCCCATAGGCATGATTAGAACATTCCCGCAAGAGGGCCACTATGCAATGCCACAAACCAACTATCTACGCTCTGGTCTCATGGTCAAGAAGATTTTAAAATATTTCCAATTATTTGTTGCCACAGCAACCAGAGGTCTGCTTGGCATGGAATTCTTTAATCAATTTGGTAGAGCTTTATGGACGAAATGTTCCTGCAAAGTTTCATTAAGACTGACAGTGAGAGTGGTTTTAGAGAAGATGCTGTTTAAAAAACTGAAGAAGACGAACGACGACGAACGACGATGAACGCCGGATACACTTACGATCCTAAAACCTCACATTGACACCCCATGCATGCAAGTTTAGCTAATAAAAACCAAGCACACGTAAAAACTTAACTCATTCAAATTTAAAAAAAAATAAAACGCTGATTTTGTCACTCACAAAAAGTGTATGGTTATGCAAGTCTTTCGACCAGATATTACTGTTAGATAGATGTCATAATTTGAGTATACGTACTGCTAAGGTGTATAATAAGATTACAACTTACTAAAAGAGTGGAATAAGCATGATTGGGCTTATTACATAAAACTGCATATCGTTGGCTAGGTACCAACTCCATCCCATACACTGTTCCTGAAAAAACAAATTCACCTGGCATTTAATCAAGCACAGATTCGCTTTATTTACTTTTAATAAAAAGCTTTCAGAGGTTACGTACTTGGTAGTAATTTTAAAAACATTAAAGTATATCTGTTGGCGTAAAAAAAGCAATGCAGATTAAAGAGGCACTCCCTAAAACTGGTCTCATATTAAAAAACTCCAAAAGCGTAATAATACAGAATATTTGCAAGTATTATTACTTAATCTTAAATTTAAGCGATACATTCAAGTCATCATCGGTGAAATCGTTTTTAAATATGTTGAAGTACCGTAAAACAATCAATAATCTATGTAAAGTTGTTGTTGTACAATTAATGGGTGGATAGCGATTTATTACAGAAAGTCTCTATGTTGAATATTTGTCCTAAAATGAGGCGTTTTCCGATATATGTTGTTCTTTAAAATCGCATTTTTTCATTATTTTACTCTCAATGAAAACATGATATATGTTTGGAGAATATAATCTGCTAAATGTAGGGAGTGCCCCTTTAAGATCGCTAGGATGCACTACATCACATCACAGCGTAAACTGAGAGTCGCATCTTTAATCCAAAAGGACGGAAATCTCAAGAACTATCTAACATGTAGGAAGTCTAGTTACCGAAGGTTTATACACATTATTTATATATAGTAAGTTGCTCCACCATGAGTCTTTGCACTCGTTTACGTCGAAACCATTCTGAGGCCAGAACGGACCATTAGCCCAATACTTTACTGTCGGTACATACAACATGAGAACAAGCATATAGGGCGGCGTCAGCCTGAAACATAAACAAATAATAATAAATCATGGTCAATAATCATGGTCTTTATAAATGCAATTGAATTTAAAAGAAATTATTAGTCACGAAAAGAATTTGTTAAATAAGAATACGTTTGATTCACGCAAAACCCACAGCTTTGAAATGTCGTGTTTTTCACCAAAAGGAAGTTAACACCTACTGCTGAGGTTCTTAGAAACTTTATTAATGAATTCTACGTACCTCCAGTATCTATGAAAATAGAATAAACCCCAGTTAAATTTCAAGCCTCCACCTCTCTTCTTCATCTCACGTAAAGAAAGATAGGACACTAACAATCCGCTGTAAAATAGAAGAATAGATAAATTGCCGAATTATCGGATGTTTCCAATGAATTATAACGAAAATGCTAATGTCCTAATGCCATGATCTTCACTTTTCTGGTGGCAAGTGAGTCTGCCTTTGCTACCAGTATTAGCAAATATTTCCCGTTCAGGAAGACCATGATCTGCACTGTTCGCTATTGTAAATCCTTTTTTAACACCCCTTTAAACCAATATTGGCGCTGTCAACATTGACGCATGAACAAGCATGCAGGATGAGGGTTAATGTATGAGAATATGCACGAGAAACATTTAGCTTTAATCAAACAGGACGAGTTATTATTAAATTGACTTCAGTCACCAAAAAGAACGGATAAAAAAGTTGACTTAAAATGTTCATTGAACGGATAAAATAGTTGACAATGAAATGTTCTTTGAACGGATAAAATAGTTGACAATGAAATGTTCTTTGAACGGATAAAATAGTTGACATTGAAATGTTCTTTGAACGGATACAATAGTTGACATTAAAATATTCAGAGGCAACTAGTGTTGTGTTTGAAAAGTTTGCCAAGATTCTTAAATACTCTTATGCAGCTAACAGACAGATGCAAACGTTTATCAAGCCTCACATTTTTGTTGAAGTATATGAGAAATTCTAGAATAAGAATTACCTGAGAACAAAGAATGAATCCACGGAAAACGTTGCATTTGATATTGCTTGGAATGTAAAGCGCTTGAACATATTCGGTACAAACGTTGCTCCGTTGCCTGTACAAATTCAAGATAAATATTCTGCTCTGGTGTGTAAACTGTTTATTCCTTAAAGTACATAATTTCTTAAAACGTGTGTCCTTGTAAGATGAGATAAAAATGAAAACATGATCCCTGTTATGTTCGAGTGCTCACACTCGACGATTAGACAACGACCGTATAACCACTTGACCACGGAGGCGGGTCGTAACTTTTTTAACTTCTCACTGACTGAGGTGACGGGTCCAGATCTGATTCTTTAATCAACCGAAACTGCAAAACGACCTACTCTTGAAACTGAACAATCTTTTCCAATAATATTTGATCAGGTCTTTACCAGGAAAGTGTTTTGGCAGCCACTTATTAGAAAAGACAAAACCCTGACGATTGTTTATAAAACACGAATGCCCCCTTGATGAAATCAGTAATGTGGAAACAGTCGAACTATTAAAGGATGCATTTTTAAAACAAAAGTCAGTGTGAAATTGGCGTTATACATAAAAACCTGAAAATGAAAAGGGGTCATCAACCGGTAATGACAAATCAAGTTTGAAACATGTATGCCTACTGTATAATGACTCAGAATCCATTTCAATATATTAGGTCCCGGTGACCTTCTCAAGTTATCGTCCGGACACCGTTCTACTATATCGGGTCACTCTGACCTTGACCTTTGACATACCGACCTCTTATCGATAGGCCTCTGCTGGTCATGACCAACCGCCACATCAAGTTTCAAGACAATAGGCCCACGCGTTCTAGAGTTATCTTCAGGCAATCGTTCTACTATTCCGGGTCATTGTGACTTGACCGTTGACCTTCTGATCTCGAAATAAATAGGGATCATCTGCGTGTTATGAACAACCTCCACATCAAGTTTCAAGATGCTAGGCGAAAACGTTCTTGCGTTATCGTCCGGAAACCGTTCTACTATTTCGGGTCTCTGTGACCTTGTCCTACTGATTTTACAATGAATTGAGGGTATTTTCTGGTCATGACCAGCCTCCCTATCAAGTCTCAAGACGCTAGCCCTTAGCATTCTTGCGTTATCGTTCGGAAAATGTTCGACTATTTCGGGTCATTGTGACCTTTACCTTTGCCCTACTGACTCCAAAACATAGAGGTCATCTGCTGGTCAAGACAAGAAACTACATCAGGTTTCAAGATGCTAGCCCTTAGCGTTCTCGCGTTATCGTCAGGAAATAGTTCTACTATTCTGGGTAACTGAGACCTTGACCTACTGATCTCGAAATCAATAGGGGTCATCTACGTATCAAGTTATAAGTTGCTAGGCCCAAGCTTTCTCGGGTTATCGTCCGGAAAAGAATTCTACTATATCGGGTCACTGTGGTCTTAACCTTTGACATACTGACCTCAAATTTTATAGGTCTTATTTGTTGGTCATGACCAACCGCCACATGTAGATTCAAGATAATATGATCATGCATTATCGTCCAGAAACCTTCTACTATTTCAGATTACTATGACTTTGGTCTTTGACTTATTGACATCAAAATAAATAGGGGCCATTTGCTGGAAATGACCAACCTCCACATGAAGTTTCAATATACAAGGCCAACGGGTTCTCGAGTAATCGTCCAAAAACCGTTTTACTATTTCGGGTCACTGTGATCTTGACCTTTTACCTACTAACCTCAAAATCAATCGGCGTCATTTGCTGGTCATGACCGACCTCCACAGCAAGTTTTAAGACGCTAGGTCAGGACGTTTTCAAGTTATCATATCATATAAACCACTTGGTAGAGACCGACATCTGCAAAACAATATACCCCTCCTTCTTCGAAGGGGAGCATAAAAATCCAAAGAGTTTTCAATAAAAAGGGAAACATACGTAATGTATACCTATTAAACTTGCTCCAAAACCTACCGAATGACCAAGGATTACCCAGGTCATACTTAGGAACCGTATACCATTCACACACGCGAGAGTTCCTGTAGGCTGCTTGGTGTTTAGGATTTTTGGTGCGTTTGTGTACACAGAAAACGAAAGGAGGAGCTTTCCGGGAATTCCTGTAATCATCATAATAAATATACAAATATGTAACTCTAATGTACTGAATTTACTTTACTTTCTTATCCAGTCAAATGTTCCCATTTAATGAAAACAAGAGGGCCATGATAATATAATAATAATAATGATAATAATAATAATAATAATAATAATAATAATAAATTCTTTATTTCAAGAAGGTAACATATTTAGGTTATACACGAAGAAATAAAAGCTTACACCTTATTTACAACATGGCCTTCTATAAACAAATTAAGAGAGAGCATTCACTTATATGATGGCCCTATATCGCTCCCCTGTACTGTAAAATTACTTTTTCTTTACAGATGCTAAATACCAGTATTAGAATAAACGGTTTGTTGTGTTGTAGATTATACGGTAGGGGCGTATGTGTTGTACTTCCAGACAATATTCTTTATTCAGATGTTTGACTGTACCTGGTTTATAAGCAGGCTTTTGTGCCTGCATGTCACCACTTGTCGCTTTGTCAATGTCTGTAAAACCATTTGCTTTGTTTCCATTTTGAAGACTTTTCGCATTCGCCAGTTCGTCGATAGAAACCGGATGGTCAAATGCTCCGTTTGCTATGCCATTAGAAGACTTTTTCTGATAACTCTATAAACAGTAAAAGTAAATAAAGGCGTATTTTAACATACCGCTACAAATCCAATCTACCCCTTTACAATATACATTTGTGTATATGTAATAAAACTAACATAATAAAAAGCGGAACATTGAACATAATACAGGGTTAACTATGTATTACATTTTATACTTTCGACGGACTTCGCGTTTTTAATGGTTTCTAACCAGTTCAGCTCTAGACGACTGTGACGCTGAAAAAGTTTCTGAAATTCCCAGTGCCCCGGCCGGGATACGAACCGGTATCTATAAGAATCTTATATTTACCTTGTGACTACCTTGGCTTGAAAGAACATGTTGCACAAATACGTCATATGCTGTTGCAATCAGAATTAAACCTACAAATACTGCCCCAACAATACTGAAAAGACAAGGAAAAAGTGCAAAGTGTATGTGTAACTATGATAAGAATAGTACATTTGTATTTTTGTATGAAGCACATGGTCTCAACTTGTTATACTGGCTTCTTTAGATGTTATATAGTGAATACAGAGTCTCATCCATTTAACTTGTCAATCGGAACATCACTCGGCTTTTTCCGTTTTCTACGGAAAATGCCGAGTGATGTTCCGATTGTTAACTTATCGGAACATCACTCGGCCTTTTCCGTTCTACGGAAAATGCCGAGTGATGTTCCGATTGTTAGCTTGTAGGATAAACAAGTTATAAGGGGAGGTAATACCGCATCTTCAGATAATGTTATTGTCATAGGGATACATTTATTCAAACAATTTTATTACTTAGTAAAGCTGAAAGGTAATTTCATTGGTATTGTTTTTTGTTCTTGAAATCCATATCAAATCATACAAGTATATTTATGTGATGTTGCTTATTCGAATAATCACATATGTCCCGGTCTGTTTTCAAACATTACTTATCCCAATTTAACGTTACTTCTAACTAAGTAGTTGTCACTCCAAAAAATGGAAATAGTGCCCGGGTACAAAGGCGTGTCCAAAAAACATGCAGACAATCGGAAGATAATTGTTACCCGTTTTTGAGCAAGGTGAGCTTTTGTCAGTGGTATTGTTTACAATAACTAGATGTTTTGTTAATGTATGTTATATATCTAATAAACGATTAAACCGTATACCTCATAAAAAGTAGTGAAAATTTGCGAAAAAATTACAGAAATGATGTCTCGAAATCCGACAAGGTCTACGAACTATTTTTCGGGTCTACACATACTTTTGCGAACTCGGCACGTGATCGCTATCGACCAATCAGGATTTAGTATTTAAGACATGTAGTTTATTACAGTAATATTTCTTTGAAGAAATGATAAATATATGCATTTTGTATATTGTTTTTTTCCAGGTTATTAACTTAGATAATTATATATATAGTTTGTATCGTTTACTCTGAAGTATTCTAGTAAGACATTAACATTTTGTATTGTAATTAGTAAAACGATATAATCTTATAATTGATAAATGGAAACATTTTTGTACATGTTATGGATTTGTTCGTGTGAAGTTGTTTATTACTTTTTATATTTGCATTGCCAACTACAGCTGTTATATTTTTATGAAGATATACAATTTCATCTTGGATTTTCTATGTTTCTTTTTTTCTCTCCAGATTTGTCACCTGTAGGCAAATTCCCCAGCCCAGATAGTCGGGCCTATGACCTTTATTTACATAAATTTGTTACCACGCTAAATTACATTACAAGCTTGAGAAAACATGGAAAAACAATTGTAAAGCCTAGGCCGTTACATTATAATCTTGACATCACGTTATCGTATCATCGCAAAATATTTTCATGTTTTCGCATCGCCATATCGTAATTTCGCCACTACAAATACAAGTGGAAAGATTGAAAAGCCAATTATGGTATTAATGGCTTTACCGTAACTCCTTACCCAACCATCTTGTCGGATCAGAAGTAAGGTCGTTAACGGAGCTCAAACTTATGACTCTTAATGAGTGAAAGGTGAAGTTGAAAAATTAAAGTCAGCTTCCTCAGTCGGGTCTACCAAGCTTCGTTTAGAATACTGATGTGTGTTTGTAACAGCATTTGGATGTTAATGATACATAAACCTATTCGTGAAGGAATTTAGTAACTAATTCTGTACTGGTCCCTCTACAAATAGTTTAGTGCCTGCGACAATCACATAACAGAAAATACAGTTAGGAGAAAAGATGAATGTGAATTGCAAAAGAAGAATGCTATTAACAACGTTTGTGGTGTATTTTTACAGAAGCACACTAATATATGAGGGTATATCTTCTTTTATCTTCAGTATTTACATAGTACATCATTGCTCATTAACTTACGTAACCGCCAAAGCTTTGTCCGTAAACTCCAGTGTTTTCTCTTCACATGCAACGTTTGCTTTCGGAAGTGTCATGTTCAAGGGCAGCAAATCAGTCACTGAAACATATGACATATGACCTTATAAGCAGCATATGATACATGTACCTCTTTACTGTCTCATAAAACTCAAACAATTAAAAGAATAAGACAATACACATGTACATGTAGAAATCAGTATCGTTAAATGCAGTGTACTGTAAATTCCTTTGTATTGGCGTCGTCCGCATTTCAAGGGATCTTTTTATTGTGGCGATTTGGAGAGCATGAGAATTTGCGACGCTATTAATGATCGGTAAACATCGGTAATTTCCGATAATGTTTCTGCCTAGTAGACTCCGGTCATATCAGCAACCAAATGTTACATACGTAGTGGATATTAGCAAATTAAAAGGTAACCAGCTGTTACGAATTTAAACTTAATGGGAATTGGTCAATCGAAACCGTAGGTCAACTGTTATTCATGTTCTCAAATGTCATATTCATTACGAGTGGTGTGTGCTTATACTTAAAACTGTCAGAATACCTGAAGTTACTGTAGTAGGAGTAATTGCACGGGTAAAGTGGTAGTGAAGAACGAAAAGTATTTTTAAAAAGTCGTAGACCGGAAGTTGTTGACCAATTAATATAGAAATGAAGCCGACATGAGAAAAGAAATTTAGAAAGCCGTCTACAGACACTGGAAAGTCTTTGATAATAGCCATTTGCAAAATAATAAAAACGACTTGCTGCTACCTGTCACGGTATCATGACCACTATCTAATGAAGGTCTAGATTTACCTGCATTCACCAGCCCTCTGATATCTTGTTTGGAACAGGAATCTGGGACACACAGACCAAGAGCGAGTGCTATCTGTCCAAGGTTAGACTAAGGAGGAAACAATGTAAAGTGAGTCATAATGGTATCATTATATATATACTCAGTTCCAAAAGAAAGTGTGCACTTAGGTTTTTGTTAATTTTATGTATTACTTTTAACAGAAATATTA